>JAMKCH010020679.1:0-184730 GCA_023653785.1 Ophioderma brevispina | reverse complement strand
TACAGTTCAACATGGCCATCATATACACTCCTATCCAACTGGGTCTAGCCTATATATTTGTGGGGGGGAACCACATTCAATCAAGTTAAATATCTAGCACTCTCAAGGAATAGAGAATGACCTATGACAGGCCAAATAGCCGCAGTCTTAGGCTATCAAACGCTCAAATGGCCCCTAGGGCCCCTCTAGGCTAGCCTAAAATTAAGGTACCAGCTAGCTAAAACCGCTTTCACATCTAGGGAATAAAAAAAAACGTACCATAATATTCATTCATTGCCTTGGTTCTTCCTGCCTTTGTAGTAAACCCTTTGACCCAAGTCGCTAGTCAGGTAGGTCTAAGACGCTATTATCTAAATCAGCTCACTAATCACCCACAACCTTTGGCAGTGAATATAGAATGACTCATGTCAAAGAACCAAATACCTATAATGTCCATTTCCACAAAAACCCATTTCTATGAACTCGAAAGGGACCAAGCATCCAATGAGGTTAATGGTTGATTATTTTTAGCTTCGAGTGCATGATATCCTACATCATGCATGCCTCTCAGTTTTGACGACGCTGCGGCTTGTGCCAGACCACCATTTACGGTGTCTTCTTGACATCAACCTCGCCCCCAGTGTTGAATCTTGGCAAAAGCCTTGGACAAACTTCACTGGCTGCCCTAGGGAGTTTTTTTCAACACGTCATTATCGGTCGGCTGGCTTCCGGCGGTCCTTTAAGTACGTAATCCTGTTTCTTAAAATTGAAAGCGTAAAATTAAACCAGCGTTGGAAAATTCTCAAGACTTGAATAATAACGAAAAGCATTGTGGGAAAAGGGATGCGGCCCTAGCGATTTGCGTGTTCACTTTTCCGTGTTTGCGAGCCACCGAATACCCGACACAAAACGTGCAATTTTCTCGCTAGATTCTATAGGTTCAGACCAATTACGATACATAGGCTTATTGAAAACAAACATATGACCGGACCGCTGATGCAAAAATCTACCAGAACCGCCTTCTTATTTCGGAGATAGTGAGAATTAGTTTGTCACATTTGCATGCATTCGCTATGACGGGACTGATAACGTTAATCTCCGCGCATTACTAATTTAGATAATATTTTTGCAGTCTGTACACAAAACTACTTACTTATCCGTTCTCCGGACCCCGTAGGCCTGAGGGGTGGGAAACTCTGTCAGATAGCGTTAATTTTGGAATTTTTGTACTTGCGGTACACTGAGATGCCAAAATACTTGGCCTATCGTAAACGATTTACGCACCAAAAAAGAGTCTACTAAATTGTCTACGTTAGTCCTGACTAGTTTATAATATTGTGTATTTTTGGACAAAAGGCGAAACACGTGAAAAATACGATACAAACAGGAATTTTCTTACCTTTTCAGCTGGCGCAATTCTCGATTGCTGCTATCAGTCATGCCACACGCCAGGCATACAAAACTATGAGAGCTAATTGGTTTTTGTCAGGAACCCATTTCTACAGTCTAACATCAGATCGAACCACATGATTCGTTGATTTCGCGATATTCAAGGAGGTACCGCGAAAACCGTTTTTTCATTCCTGGTTCAAAGCTAATCGCAGAGCCTTTATACACAGCGCTTTGATTGCTAGGGAGTCAAAAGAGTCTAAGAATAGCCGGCCAATTAGCGATTGCGGGGGAACGGATAGGTGGCGCTGCGTGACAGCAGTACAGATTCTATGGGAGCGTAAATGGTGTGCCTAATGAGTCTGGTCAAACTGACGCCCGGGAACTGACGCAAAGGTGCACTGATTTTTGGCTAATGCACCAAAAACTAAAAAAAAATATGCCAGACAGTTGACCTAATTCCGTAAACGTTACTACAGCGACATTTTGAAAGGAAAAATCTGAATATTTCATGAAATCCAATTGCAGTATTTTCTAATAAAAGATGCTCATAACCCGCCCATAAAATTAATTAACAATGTCGCGCGTCGTAACACGTTCTAACACTCCAACCTACTATCATTAACATTGTATCGTGCAAAGACCAAATATAAGTGAATTGATTTGTCGATTATATTTCTCCTTCACCAATAAAACGTGTTTTAACTTATTAACACAATAAAAGTAGTAATGTATATTGGCCTATTGGCTTATCATTTTTTAAACCCCGGGATGTGTTACTTTGGGCATCAAGTGGCAAAAAATGGGTCAAATTCAAACATGATAAATGGTGTAAAGTCTAGCATTAAGAAACATGTACGTCAGGGGACAATAGGTACTTGTCACTCGCTTTTAAAGGAAATATGTCACGATTCTGAATATTGGAAAATGTGGTATTTGGATGGAAAGCTTAAGTAAGTAGATTACATTATTATAAATCAAATAAGTTGAAAATTGTCCACATTTGTTGAGTATTTTGCCCTTTTAATTTCCCGCCCAAAAGCGTACTCGAAAACGATTCGAAAATCAAATCGCAGGCAAATGGGAAGTTCATCAAAGTGATGACCATCCAAAATTTACGTCGTTGTGACCATCATATCGCAGTGTTGCCACTTCAATAATAATAATACACCACGAAATGAAAACAAATATGTTCATTCTGGTAATTTTTTTTCTTAATTTTTATTATTACTTTACATTCCATGCCATCAATATTACAGTGTCCGCAATAACAATTAGAGTCAACACGATGTTTGGTCATAACTTGAAGTCACGAGTTGGTCTGGCTTTTATCAATGGAAGCCGTGGCGAAATCGCCGGTTTTCTTAGTATGTCAAAAAAGCAAAAAATTAAAATGCTTATTTTGTTAATTTTTACATCAACTGATTATTTTTCGGAATTGTGCATGTATGAACATATATTTTTGAATGTAAGCTCACACTGGAGTGACAAAAAATCTTGACATATTTCCTTTTAAGCCATACTAGAAAATGTATTAATCCTTGGGGATTGTTATAAAGCACTAGATGCTTATGATAGCAGTGGATAGCTGTATATATGGTCTTCTTTCCATTGATAGTTTGATCCAAACTAAGTACAAACATACCCAATGATGTCATAGAGTATGTAAATCAGCAAAATTGTCAATGACACAAGACGCACTGTATATAATAGGCGAAAATTCAACTTGCACTAAGAAGTAGGAATGTTCCTTTTCATGCAGTTTTCAACTCTAAAATGATGGCAAAATACCAGTTGCTTATGTAAAACGGATTTTGGAGCCATACTGTGCACAATATTTTCAAAAATCTACCATACAATTATTGTTGGGTCACTGACAGTGCGTTTAAATAACTGTAACATGTTTGCTGTGTAAATTGATACAGATCAAAATAAATATAACTTTCATATGAAAGTCGATTTGGTTCTTTGACTTTATAATGATTTCAGTTGAATTCAGGTAGTACTTTAGTTACATAATTTACATGTCTTGGTGTGATAATAGTTAATAGTTTTTTTTTTTACTTTCAGGATATATCCCAAAATTGTTCATTTTGTGCAATCCCAGCCTTTATTGTTGTAGTAGTAGTAAATCCAAAGTTTTAAATCCGGTTTTATCCCCGCGAATGAGGGTGTTCGGATTCTAACCATTACTTCTGGCATCCCTCTCTTTCTCATCGCCCATTACATCACTTTCCTCGGTACTCTATCAAATGTCTTCTCCAAGTCTACAAAACACATATACAGCTTCTTCAAAAAAATTGATTTTCATCAAAATGTTGGTATATTAATTTGATTAAATAAATGAAATGTAGATTACTTATTTGATTTTAATTTGAAGTTGAACTTAGTCAATATTTTAATTGCATAATTTACATTACATTACAAATCAGGTAAATGAATCTTTCATATCAAAGGTTGAATTAAGTCAATATTTAAATTATTACATATTTTATGTTTGACAATTTTATTTCGGAATCTGCAAAAATATCATTTTGTGTGCAAGCAGGTCTTTTTATTGTGATTAAGAAGTTTGACAATTAATTTGGGTTTATTCCAGAATTCATGTAATATTTTAAATATTGACTGAACCCCCAACCAACTCAAATACCAGTATGAAAAGTTAAATTACTGTCTTCCTAACTAATTACTCATTTTTTTTTTCAGATTCTCTGTCAATATCAAAACAATATCATCAGCATATTACTGACTTAAGATTATGTTAATTAATATTAAATATTGGGTGAATTCAACTTCAATTAAAATCAAATACCAAATACGTAATCTAGTTTTTTAATATGAAACAATGGGTTTTTTAATTATTCATGTACCATTATTTTGATGAAATTGGTTTACTACAATGAAAGCATGCGATTGCAATTTTTTTCCCATGAGTTTCGTTCGGTTCGGCTACATTCGCTATTTAAATTAACACTTATTTACATATTTAATTGACAATACTTGATATTGTTGTGTAATGTTCAGGAATGTGCCAAAAATGTTCATGTTTGTTTATGCAATCGATCTTTTAGCGTGCACATCTGAATTTAACATAACAATATCAAAGTTATTGTCACATGTAACGAAATAATTTAATTAAATATTACGAATTTCACCGAATCATTAAAATCAAAGAACCAAATAATTCTACCTATGAAAAGTTTTATTTATTTGATCTATAACAATATCGAAGCGCAAAATATCTGAAACCTTGGTTTGTGTAAGTAGCAAATGACTTTCCTCCTCTGGTGTGCTAAAATGCTAAACCTTCATAAAAAAAAGCTTCCAGGTAACTGTTTTCATATCCTTCCAGGCATTAGCAAAGAAACTGAAAAGTAGTACCTCCCCAGGTGAGGACATGCCCTCAAGTCGAATTGTGGGAGGGTCGTTGGCAACCAAGAATAAGTGTATGGTGTACATGTTGCCAAATATTGTGCCGAGTATGGCTTTAACCTCTTTTTTATATAAAACTAGTATTTGCCATCATTTAGAGCTAAAAATAAATGCATGATACAACCTAGCTTTTTAGTGCAAAATGGATTTTTAACTTGTCTGTCTGTTTGAAATGAAATTTTGCTGATTGCAAACTTGGACAATATTAGAGAACCATACTATGGAAATTTTCATAACAATGAAAAGAAGAGGACCATAACATCCACTTGTCCTCAAAAGCATAAGCACAGGTGCTTTAATAACAAATTCCTTAATTCCCCCGTGATATTGCGTTAACAAAGTTTTGTAAGAGCAGGTTAAACAACTATTTTGAAGTCTGTTTTCTGTTATACCAAAAAAAAAAAGCAGTTAATAAAGGCACTGTCCGTGGCCCAAGAAGGTACATTTTTTGCAAATATTGCACATAGTATGGTTGCTCTAAAGCTATGTGTATATAAATAAATTAATATGCCATATTTTTAATAATCACCATTTATATATTTATACCATTTCATATTTTTTGAATGTGACCATTTTCTTTCCCGTTTGATCCCAAAGTCACACGTCCCAGTGGTTCAAGTGACATGAACCAAAATAAGCTACCAATAGTGGTTTTGGTGGAAATGGACAAATAGGTACTTATTCTTTGACATGAGTCAATTTGTTTTCCACTAGTCAAAGGTTGTACTTTTTCATGTGAGCCTTAACTCGGATTGCATTTATTATGTTGAAAGGGGCATTTCGTGATCCCACCGCCGCTTCCCCCCTCTTACCCTGAAAAAAGTTGAAGATTTGATATCATCCTGAATCGTACCCTTAGTAATCCATGTGTACCTAATCTACGTGCAAATTCAGTCTACTGTAGAAAAATTCCAATTTTGTATTTTCTGTCCGTAAACGACAAAATTACAGCACACGTGGCCTATGGACCCGTGGTAAACAAGCAATGGCTCAGAACAAAAACCGCAAGATCGGAAAATCACCAAAGTTTGTGAATAAGCTTTTCGCAAGGATCTCTAGGGTGAACACTGAATAAAACAAAGGTCTTGCTGGAATTCAAGAAATGGCTACAGAGACTAGCCTATACCTGAGTCGAGGGCCTTGGTTAGAAGTTTGGTCCGATCTCAAGGCAATGATAAAATTTAGGCTAGCCTAGATGGGGGCCCCAAGGACCATTTAGGGTCTGGTAGGCCCATGACAACAATATTTGGTTCTGCATAGGTCATGTCTATATGCCATGAGGTGTGATAGATCATTTAACTTGATGCAGTGGTACCCCCAATATCTAGCTAGCCTAGTTGGACAGAAGAGTCTAGGGCGGCCATATTTGAAATGTCTGTTACCCGCAGTCCTACTGTCATTTGTATCGGTATTTACCCATTTGGTATTCCACAATCTCAACTTGTTAATTTGACATTGTTTTCTGAGTGGTACCGCGAATCCGCTCGTCTAAGCTAGCCGAATTTGGGGGTCCCTTTGTGGGGGGTCATGGCGGACCTTTTCCAACGGGGAAAATTCCTGTCGTTGTTCTGCTGAATAGGCTGGCATTGGGACTCACAATGGTGGTTGGATTTAAGTGGTAGCCTCCTTCATCTACCCAGCACCATTTTACGACTTTGGGGGACCCCCAGGACCACACCCACGGGTGGTACCCATTTCTGTTCATTTTAGGTGACCCCCTATACACTCCCAGTGTCAGATATTGTACCACCGTAATAATTCGTCTACCTAAATGTCCTCTTGGCTGATGGTCTAAGGGCTCTGACATCACCAAACTTTTTTCCACGTCTACAGGTCACTTGCTAACTGCAATGCAGCTCGTACTTTCCTCCGCACCGCCGGAAATACATTCCCAAGAAAAGTTGCAAAAATGGTAGAATATATTATTGCCATGGTCCAGCATGATACAAGTAAAGGACAGAAATAATCAAGAGGTCATACGTGAGTTCGATAAGTTCTGCAACATTGTTGTTCTATCCCGATTGACCACTCCGTGGACCCATCTCAGCACAATAAAATTCCAAGGATTTGGATCGTAAAAATTATGAACATTGTTATTGCTTATTGTATCACAGCATTGCCTGAATTATCGAACGTCGCTTATTCTTCCGCAGTCGCAGCACTGCCATTATTTTTAGGTAAAAAAAAAACAAAAGAACTTTAAATATGACCTTACCTCATAACGCCCTGGAAACACAAAACAGGGACGACGAAGATCGTTGAGTACATCGAAGGATCCCGCAATGCTTGATCTTTAGACAGATTTGAGAACAAGTAGTTGTCCCCAGACAAATATATGTAAAGAGATATCAAAACAAACATAGTGATTGCCCTAAGATTTTTGAAGGACACTTACTGTTAGTCATTTTCGGTTGGATTTATATCATCTAATTCTCAAAGAACTCGAATCCGGGTCAGTGAATTGCTAACACCGAGCCCACGTTTGCAAAGACGGGTTTGTATGAACACTGTTGTCCTAGTCAAGGTGGAACCACGAAGGTTTGCTTAAATCATTCTGATTGTTAAAGCATAGTAACGGTCAGCTCGCAGGGAAAACCCACAGACCAACAACAAGAAATGTGATCACTCCCTATGAAGGGCGTAAGTCGATTTATTTCCGGCAGCGGCTGCAGTAATAACTGCAACTAATTACGCAGATAATACGGCATTGACCAGAAACTTGTACGGCAATCTGGCCCTAGAATTTCATCTAGCAAATTGTTTTGATGAAACTTATACCCTGGACTTGTACGGCAGAAGATAAAATTGGCTTCGCCGACCTCAATTATTGCCACTCGTCGCAGGTGCATCAATTGATTTCTTTGTAATGCGCCTCTTCTGATCCCGACACTTAAAATCGGATTTAAAAGTTATTACTTGGTTGAAGCGAAGGAAATAAAAACATTGCCTATCACTCCAGATTTGCAATCCCACATTATCAAAACATGAAAGAAAGTCCAATTTTTCTTTCCATACATTTTAGAAGGGAAATCCTACGTAATGGATTTTCTGTTACTATTATTATTATTATTTGGAGATAACTTATAGTACCTTCTGGATAATCTCATCCGAAAGTTTTCGCACTAAATACCCTCATATTCTTTTTAACATTATGTATCACCTCTAATGATATATACTAAAAAAATATTTTATTTTTAAAAGTTCGTGGCGAGGCGTGATACTAAAACCGTTTTCAATTAAATATTAAAAGATGTACTTCGTGAATGCAGTCCCACTTTTCATGTCGATTACAACACTTTTTATGGGAAACCGAAAAATAGCAGATCTTCATCATGAGAACACTTTTATTGTATACTAAGTTTTTCATTTCTTATATTTGTACAAATTTCAACTCATCCCAGCATGTGTCACTTTGCACTATGCCCAATTCCAAGGATCGATTAATTACGCATAACGCTAGAACGCGTACATCACTGAAGTGATTCCCCGGCGTGGCCGGGGAGGTTAATTTCAGTGATTTGCTCACCTCGTGCCCTGTTCGATCATGGCGTATAGTGTGCAAAATAGTTATTATTACGGTGACCGTATCCTACATATTTGGGCAGTATCACTACCTATATAATTAGGTCTATATCATGTTTTAATTAATCATGGGAAGAATGAGTTGTATTCTGATTTCCAATGTTTTTATTTGGTGTTTTATCGCGATCTTATCAGCCCCTGTGGTTCGTGTATTTTTACAACTTTCCCTTATGAATTATACAAAAATAACGAACATGACATCTCTTTCATAGCTTATTTCTTCTTTTATCAAGTAAGAATTCCTTGTCCCTCTACAATAGAGTCATCGTACCTGTTAAATTTGATACTCTCTAGATTCTTAGATTAAAACTCTCTATAATTTTATTGCTATCAGGCAATCTACAGTTTTGTAAATTATAATTTAAATCAAAATACATTGAATAGATTAACAATTTTAATCAAAATTTAGATTTGTCCTCCGTTTTAATCTAAGAATTAGAGAGTTTCCCTATACTATCAACTTATTCTCTTTGTGATTTCCCTCACGCCCCGCCTTGTAAGGCCAGTGAACAGAAATGCTGGTTATGTAGCCAACACTTTTTTATATGACAGTAAATCTGTGCGTAAAAATAGTGCTATATTTTCTCAAATAGCCCAATCATTTTGTGTATTTCCCTGTACAAAACGCGTCGTAAACTTTACAGTATTATAACGACATCCAATGTGCCAACAAAACACGATAAAAATTTAAAACTGTATTTTTTTAGAAAATATATGTATTTGGTGAAGTTATTACAGAGTGGTAAATAAAAAAGTATTGTTTAACAACCTCAACTTAGTAATCCTGTCTGCCAAAGTAAAATGGTCCTTTCTTAACATCGCGTACTGTAAAATTTTACAGTTGTTGTAAAATATACAGTCAAAACGATGGCCGTGAATCATCACAATTTCGATTGTTTTTCAAGCAAACTGTGATTAATGTGTATAGAGTAAAAGTATTGAAGTCAGTGTACATTTCCACCCAAATTACTACAGCCATAAAAAAAGCTATGTCGCGTAAAATATGGATGTGTAGGCCTATGCACATAGTGTCTCGTACAGTGAACGTGTTCGAGTTTTCGGCACCTTTGCCCGTTTGTTTTGTTTTCCCAGATTGGTGATGTTACAGAATTCTCTAAAAAATCAATCAAAACACGTGATTTTTTTTGTATTAGGTGATTACTTAGAATGTGCGAAATTAAAGGCCTGATTCGCGGCCTGATGATATGGATCGCCCACGTAGTTAGTAAGCCTGTGTCACCAATTAGAACTTTTTTTAACAAACCCTGTTTAACTGTTTAATTTACAGTTATGTGTTTGTAAGATAAAATAACCAAAAGCGGCCATTAAGTTTAATACACCTAATAGCCTCGTAAAATATTACGTGAATTTATTATTTATCAAAATACCTTTAACAAGACATACACGCGAGACATCCAGACGAAGCGGGCCGGGGCAAACATAGATCGCACGATCGCATTTGTAACGCACATCACGTTTAAAAGTACGCTTATCTTGTAAAAGGTCCTTTTTACAAGAGTATAATGTGACATTCTTTAAAGGGCTGTACTCCCTAATAGATACAATGCGTGTGGAATGAGATGGACCGTGACTATACCAAGAGAGTACAGAGAATGCACAAAATTCTAAATATGCTAATATAGAAAAATGTATATCGAAGCTTACGTAGAATTAGAAAATTAATGGATTAGTTTCCTTTTTTCTTAAATTTCGTAAAATATCAGCACGATTTCAATCATTGTTTAAGATTGTTCACCTTTAAAAAAGGGAGTGCAAAAGGAAAAAAAAAACCTTTTTGTTTTTATAAAGGAAAACAGTCAGACTAAGGCACACGTGCTGCAGCGAAACAAACCAAACGAACGCGAGTGGAGCGCTCGACAGTCAGCATAATAGCGATTGTGCATTATTTACTGAAATTACCGCTCAAAGGACAAAAAAGAAATGCCAACCACTATCTTTCACATATCGAATCTTTCAAGTTTTACATTGCTTTAAAAACCAACAAAAGATCAAGGGCACTCATAATATTCCTCTGCTGCGAGTAAAGTTTCCATTGAAGACTGATTGAATCGGGTATTGTCCTCCCCGTGGGTGCCCTTGAGATTCCCAGGTTTACGACCGCGCAACACAATGGGGTGTTGATTGCATCCATCGAATGGGAGACCAACTTATACGGCAGTCCCGTTGAACTGCTGCCGTATTTGTTATGTGTGACAGTGTTGGCACGAATAAACGACATTAACGTTATACTGGCAGACAGCACTAAAGTTCGGCAATGTTGCCGTATAAATTTGCAGTACTACTGCAGCCACTGCCGGAAAAAAATCGCACTTAGGCCTAAGGCCGCACCATACCAGACTTCACACCCACCAAATAAGAAAACCAAGAAAAGTCTTTCAAAAAGACAACCATCGCTCACGGATGTTCAGTGGCAAATAGCCAGAGGGGGCCATGAGGGCACGGTGCCCCCCCCCGCCCGACCGAGATTTTTTGTCCGTACATAACGGTCCGGCGGTACATTCGTCTAAAAAGCCGTAAGCTGTTTTTTTTTTTTAGGCGTGTGCATGATAGAGCTCCTCCATAATACTTATAACTGCTTAATTGGTCATACTACCTATTAGTATCTTTGCGATGGCGAAAATTTGTTCCGGCAAAAATCTGGGGTACAAAAAAAATTTTTGTCGGTACAATACACGTGTCGGTACTTCAATTCCAAACAATCTTGCCCCCTCGTCAACAAAATCCTGGCTACGCCACTGAGGATGCTAGTACTTAAAGGGGCATTTCGTGCTCCACAACCTTGCCCCCCCCCGACTTCGATCTTCTGAACTGTTAGCCTTAGTTTTCTATGTGTACCAAACCGTACGTAAATTTGGTCGTGTTTGTAAGAAAATCGAAATTTTGTATTTTTTATCCGTAAACGGACAGAAATTACAGCACAGTACAGCACGGGATCAACTCAAATTTTGTGAATAAGCTTTTCTCAAGGATATCTAGTGAACCATGAATAAAACACGTGGTGCTGGAATCACGAAATACACTTTTAATATGTTAGTGTAAATACTTGAGATCAAGGGAAATCCCTCTCTTTTTTGAGATTATATAAGCACAGTATATACAGTATGTAAGGCATCAACCATACTCATGCATCAACCTTTAATTTTGAAATACACCCAAAGACCCCTACTTTTTGCATTTGCAGTCCCTGTCACCGAATGCCCCTGGGTTTGGAAACGCCAGCCTTACACCCATATCCATTTCATAGGTGAGTGCTTTGGCCGATTTCCCCCAATTTTCAAGAAATAAGCTTGTTCCCTGTTCATCATTTATTCACAAAATATCTCGTGAAAGAGGTAGTATTTCATTTTGTTTAATTTACAACTTGGTTGTTATGACTGTTCCGCAATGTGGAACATTGTGGGTAGTTTATCAATCAAAATACTATTACACCGAGATTACAAACTTCAAACTTACAGCAAAGCATTCTATGCTTTGCTTACGGGAACAGGTTTTAAATCAACGCTTGTGTTATGTGGGCATTGTACACAATGATGGTACTCTCAAGACCATGGGTCAGATTTTCCATTTTTTTTTCTTACCAATTAAACTAACAAGCAAAGGTTGGTAGAGGATCAATAGATATCATCTCATCTCAGCTATAGGTGTTAGGTCCGAAATGTGTCTATCGCTCCCCAAGCGAAAATCATCAAAACGGTATATTTACATATAAAATTGAAATTTGAATTACTTAGTTCTCCAGGTAAACACCGATGAATATTTATCAATCTTTCCCTGGTACATTTCAGAAATATCAATTCATGCATTTTTAAACTGTCATGCCCATAATTATTAATTACAACTTGCTTGATATTTTGCACCTTATGGATAAAATCATTTGAAGTGATGAATTTGATTGACTATGCATACACCGAAATCAATTTCCTAGAATACAAACAATTTCATTTTAGTCATTCAATTTAATTTTAGTGTGTTCAACTTTGTTCTTAAGCAGCGGAAATCATATTTGTGCAATTAAATTCGTTTTTGTCCAATCAAGTTATTGTCGTCACATAGCAACGCGAATCGAGTTAGTTTTGTTTTCGTTTCATTTATGTTCATTCAATTTACTTTTTTGACATTCTATTTGATAAATTTCAAACCATGTAAGTTTAATAAATCTTCTATTTCTACATTGTAGAATTGTTTATCGGAAAGAAATAATAACTAATAACTATAGTCATTGTGAAAGTTTTTTCGTTTAATTCGTATTTCTTTTCTTGACAATTCATACGATTTAAATCAAAACATAATTTTTTTGTTTTAGCTTTCTTTTTTCCCTTCTGTCTCTTTATATATATATATTTATTTTTCTTTGTTGTCGTTTTTTTCTTTATCTTTGTTGTTGTTTTTTTCTTTTGTTTTTTCCTCTGGATTATATACCCCTGCCATTTTCATACTCTCTAAATGAAAAGGAGCGAATTTCGGTCTTTTAGAGTGACTAGAAGACCCACTTCGAATAGAATGAAATTTCACACCTTTCGAATAATAATTTTGATCCAATTTTTGCTTGAGATAATTCACAAAATGATGAAATTTGTTATTTTGTAAATTATCAAGGGTAAATTTGAAGATATTCCTTAAAAGGCGTGAAATTTCACTCTTTTGTAGAGGGCCGTGAAGTTACCGTAAAAGAGTGAGATTCAATCTAAATGGAGCGCCCTCATTTATCAAAATATTAACACTTGAGTGACCAAGGGGGGATAAGCTTTTCTCAAGGATATCATTTGCATTTTCCGTCTTTTTGCCCAATTTTCGGGTGTTTTGAAAACAATGTTTTGCCCCTAATTTGCAGCCAAAATAATAAATATCATTTTTTTTTGCTGATTTGGGGTTGTCTTATGACCCTTCACATGTGGTATAAATTTCGTGCCAAAATTCCCCAGGAAAGGGGTTTCCTTAGGGGGGTCCCATGGAACCCCCCTTGGTCACTTAAGTGTTAATGAGCCTTGCGCTTACATCAACACTTTGAAAACTTATTTTATATTGATATCTACTCTAGAAGACCTAAATTCAATATATTTAACACAAAACTCCAGTTTAAGGCCATCCTGTATTTTTAACGGGTGTGAAATACACGTCATCTTCCATAGAGTTTGTATATTGACACTTTAGCAGGGTCCACGATGAAATTGTTTGTTTTCAGCACAGAAAGGTTTAAATATTTTTAATGTTACTATTAATTGCTTACTTACATTTATGTGTGCGCATATATCAGCAAAAAAATTGGCTACGGTTCTTTGATTTTTAAAAAGCGGACTTCCTTTGTGCGGGGGGGGGGGGGTAAATGGGACCCTCACTAATTAACTCATTAACGGCTTGATCGATTTTAATTATTTTGGTTTGAAAAGATGCGCATTTAAAAGTCAGATGATTAAAACAAATCGACGGAAACTCTCATGCGTAAAGTGGCCAGCGCGAAAAAAATACAAGTCCAGGACGCACGTCGGAGATTCTGGCCCGAAATCATGCTCCAGGACCATGACCAGTCTTATTATCTCATAAGGCAGCTATTCAATATTTTTCTACTTCAATCCACAACTTGATGTTTTTATGATTCCAATCTCCAACTCTAAAATACAAATAAAATCATAAACTAAATTTTGTTTCTGGAGTGGATTCGAACCCACGACCTTTAGATAACAAGACGAGCGCCCACAGACACACGCCACGCAATCCGAGCCGGCAGGAAGTCGTTTCTTTATTGTAACTACTTCAATATAAACATTCACGGAAAAAAAAGCGCACACATAATAATGAATAGCGCCCCTATAGACCGAGTTTTGAAATTATGCTCTTGGGAGCAATTGATCGGGCCAAAATCTGCCAAGAATCGTCCAGGACCCCCCCCCCCCCCGGTACATTGAACTGGAAAATATCTAAATCATTACTTTTCAGGAGAAAATTGTTAATATAAACGGTTAAAGTTTAGAGCGTTGATTTGTCTTTTTAAAAAGACAACCATCGCTTAGAGAGGATGTTAATACTATGTTAGTAGTCGGAGAGATATGGTCTAAGTTATGGCCTAACCGTGAAGTTGAGTATATACACAATGTTTTTGCTGAACGTGATAGACAAGGGTGTGTAGAATTAGAATCTGCCGGGTGCCACCTTGACACCCTTGGGCATTTTGAGAAATCCAAGATGGCGTTGTCATAGATGATAATTATCTATTCGACCCTATATTATCAAACAATGGAGTTCATAAATATACTATAGGACGCAATGAACAATGCATGACATTGAGTCATACTTGTAACATTGAGTCATACATCAAATTCAAAATGGAAGCCAAATCTAATAATTTTAAATATGCCCCATTAACCGCAAATACCCCTTAATGAAAATAAACATGAAGTACTGGATTATGTTGTTCGACACAAAAATGTATTTCGATAACTTTTAAAGAAGTTGTAACATGAACGTCAATCATATGGCAAAGGCCAAGTGTGAATACATCAAAAATATACTTGACACTTCCATACAATTTCCATAATTGCTGAAATAATGAAACCATAGGTCTTTGCACTGCTACAAGATACAACCACCCAACTCTGTGCATGACTGTGATATTCTGCTAATCATATCTGTGTAATCTCACTGTATTTTTATCAGCCCCCGTCAGAGGACACAACCTAATGTCATCCCTTATTAGGTCAGGCATCATCTGTGTCAAGGCAGATGACATCTCTGTGCTTCAACTGAACGTGGAAGGACTCACTCTAGGGCCAAGATCAACATCATTGATCGCTTGTAACAAAACGCACAAAGTCACTACAATTCTCCTCCAAGAGACACCTTAACTGACAGTTTTCATTCTGAAATTTTGCGGCTACACTATAGCTGCACACACCGAGATCGCTACCCTACAAAGCTCAATGGAAACACATTGGAATGGGCATCGACCCCAATTGTGGTGGTCCATGTCACCAATTCTACAAGCCACCTACCCCCCGGCTTCAAGTAGATTCTCTACCCTCTTATGGTGCCGCTTACACATCTACGCTGGCACTTTCAAACAGTCAAAGCACTTACCTGAGCTACAGGTATACCAACCCTGACGGATCAACCCTACAGGAACTGGGCTTCCCAATCCTGCGTACAACTTTTGCACAACCCCAATCAACCACAACGCCACTCCAAACCAGACCTTACATTTGCAATCGGACGGCACTGTGTAAATTCTTTATTTAAAATAGCAAAGAACCCCAATCCCACGTGGCTGTCGTCGCAGTTATATTCCATCCTGAGATGAGGAATGTTATACTCTTTACAATGATTTCTTGAATTCTGAACCCGGGGAAGAAGCGTCATCCAAGACTTCAGATCTGACAAACTGCTTGGACAGGAAACGTCGTGAGCGCTAGGAGGAGACGGTCCAGGGAATTGACTTCACTCATTCCAGCAGGAAGGCCTGGAAGACTATAAACCGCCTCACCGGCAGAGTTTCCAAACCATCGAAATGTCCAGTGTCTGCCAACTCAATCGCTGAGCAACTCCTACAAATGGTCGTTTCAAGAACATCGATAAGGATCACAATAGCTCTGTTAAAAAAGAGATCACCAAACTTCGTCGAGCCCCCGGCGTGGACGGGTCACTTTCAACATCCTTCTCACTAGATGAGCTAACCTCTGCTATCAGCCAACTAAAGAGCTGAAAGGCCAAGGGGCCTGATAACATACCAGCGGAGCTCCTAATGCACTGCGGCTCACATTGTCTTGAATGACTGCAGGAGTTCCACACATGTTGCCTCACCAACCAGTCCTTACCCAAGATCTGGAGGAGGGCTACTATCATCGCACTCCCCAAACCAAACAAGCCTGTCGATAACCCTAAGAACTACCGCCCAATATCACTACCGTGTGTTTCCTTCAGACTCCTTGAGAGGATGATTCTGGCCCGGCTGGAGCCCGTCGTCGAATCCCATCTGCCCGACGAACAAGCAGGAATTCGACGTGGCCGGAGCACTGTCCAAAAGATTTTAAAAGCTCACAAAGTGATATTTAGGAAGCTTTGAAACAGCGTCGTAAGGCAGTCTGTCATCTTTGGCGGACCTTACTGCAAAGGGCATACGACACCGTGTGGCACCAAGCGCTTGACACTCAAAGCTTCTCAGGACCATCCCGATCGTCACCTTGTACAATTCATACTCGCCCACGGATCTACATACTGTCTTATCTGGCTAAATATGGCCGTTTTCGAGAAAATCGCTATTGAAATTCTATTGGGAGACTTTCTATGTTTGTATATTGGAATTAAAAATTAACAATTCCTTTTTAATTTTGCATTATGAGGAAAACTTCTGAAGTTAAGTTTTAACCTCGCTGAGTTTTGAAAGCGCAATTGTATCCTTGATATAAAGCTACAAAGTCGTAAGTCTGTATTTGAACGCAAAAAGCGTCGGTATTTTCCACCTACTACGCTATTTCTCCGTTATATTTAATTAATAATGCGTTCAGATAATCTCTATGTGAAACACCCCATGTTCACGGCACGGAGGCAGATAACGCACATAGATCTGTATGTCAACAACTGTAGAACAGCTTTTTTTATGAACACGTTAATTCTACGCCTATTGAAATTTGCGTGTAAATGAAACATAAGACATATGTTGAATCATCGCGTATGGCCAGTTTTGAGCTTATTAACAAATTCTTAATTAATATCTCACTAATTAAGGGGTCACTTTCAAGATTTGTAACTCTGTGCATGTATAGACCATACCATTATAAGTACATCTTGCAATGCTTCAAAAAAGTCAAAAATTCAGATAGAAAATATGTGATGTGGGCGACGATCTTTAACATGCTTCAACCGTAGCTTGTCTCAACCAGTGATGGCCAGAGCAATCGTCTGCGTTCGTCTGAGGAACGGAATTCCATAAGGATCTGTACTGGCTCTCATGCTGTTCAACTTTGATATTCAGCGTTTACCCTCAAACATCCTAGACCATATATGGCTACGGCTAACGCCGACTATCTTGCCCTTCTTCACGCGGACAGAAACTGGACAAAGTACACTACTGTCAGATATGGCCCTACTTGCAGCATTTCTCAAGACCTGGAGACTCGGGCTGTTTGAAGCCAAGACCACCGCTACTCTCTTCCATCTCAACACCAAAGAGGGCCGCTAGCTTAAATCAACCTCAAGGAGCTCCTACTGCAATTCATCCTCCCAACCGAATCATGACCCGGCAGGCTTACTTTCGGCAGCACCTCGAGTCGTATGCGCCAGGTATCCTCGAGGAATAACTCCTGTTCCGGCTTGCTGGATCCTCATGGGGGTGCCAGCCCACGACCTCTCCGCCTACTACCCCCTTGCTCTGGTCTACAGCTCTGGCCGATACGCTGGCCAACGTGGTGCAACAGCTCTCACAAAAAATCTGGACACAGTACTCAACGAGACCATGATAACCATACTGGCTGCGCGTCCCACTCCCCATCTGAGTTTCTACCAGTTCTTCCATGCCATTGCACCCGCATGCTTCGGAGAGAACACCACACGCACAAATGTGAATAAAGGCTCTGTTGGACAACAAGCCCCTGCTGCATATAACTGTCAAAGAATCCACACCACTCGGCAGACAGAGACTGCGTTCTCGTCGACCCTTCTGTCGACAGGCTGCTAAACTCTCTCCAGTTCCCCATTCAACATCGACATGGAACACTGACTGGCTAGACATAGACAATTCAAGACCAGACCAACTCCTATTACATACATATGACAGAACTCCCAACTGGTAGTAATCTTCCACGCACGGAATTGGGTCTCCTTAAACAGGATTCGCACAGGATTCGTCGCTTCACAGCATATGCACCACCGAGGGGCTGCGGGAACCATCTCCAGACTGCCAATGTGGTTCTCCATCAGACTGCGGATCACATTCTCAATGATTGCCCCACCTTCGCACCGGTGGCATAGACTTAATCAAACCCCACCCAATCCACAGTGAGCTGGCTCCCACCGCCTACAACATTTTATTCAGGCGCGTAGCTACCATAGGACAGAGTGGACAAATTCCACGGGGCCCCAAAAGGTTAGGGGCCCCCAGAGATTGAAGAAAAAAGAAGAGGGGGAGGGAGACAAAAAAAAATGATCTTAAAAAAAAAAAAAAACAGGGCCTAATGCTATTACGCTGTATTTATCAGGGGCCCTTCTAGAATGCTTCTATTGGTAAGCGAGAGGCCCTATCTTAATTTCAATGTAGGCAAGTCTGAATTTGATACCGATCTGCGAGGGACCTATTTTAATGTCAATGTAGCAGGTCTGCATTTAAAAATGACTCTGAGCCAATTACGAGGGCACTGTGGTCCAGTTGGATCGAGCGTTTCGGCGGCCATGCAACGCCAAATTTTTGTGGGTCTTCGAGCCACCCGCTGGGTCAATGTGTTGCGTCCTGGGAGTAGGGCGCTTTACCTCAATTACTATCTCTCTACCAGGTTGTATAAATGGGTACGGCATTATTCAATGCTGGGAAGGATAACAGACTCGCTGTAGATGAGGGTGGCGATCCCACTACAGCAACATTATAATTATATGGTGGAGTCTGGCCAATCGCTTCGAAAGAGAGATGGGCATCCGTACAGGTGTACCCGGTCCGTCCCTTTACCTTTACTTTTTGTACCAATTCATAATTGCGTGTGGATTCGGTGACCCTTGTTATGGGCTCCGCAGTGAGTAGCTAGAATAATGAGGGAAATTGGGGCCCCGAAAGTTCTAGAGAAAATGAGAGTGTGGAGAAAAAGAAAGGTCATGGAGGGCCTAGAAGACTAAGCATAGTGTGGATTAAGTGACCCATGTTATGGCCCCAAGAGACTTGTTTGTTTTCTCGTAACTTTTGGACCCACTTCTTGCAGTATTTACCGCAAGGGCACGTTCAGCCCTGAATACTATTCATTAACGTATAACACTAGTTTATTGCAGAATGGGGAATTGGGCCCCGGAAATTAGGTCCGAGAGAAGGGGGAAAAGCAGTGGCGTAACCAGAAGGGGCTGTGGGGATCTTGCCCCGAAAAATTATCGATTTTCTGCACACGATTGCCCAATGTACAGTGAAATGTACTCCCTATAAAACTTCTACAGGAGACAAAATATGTTTTATTTATGGCCTTACACTAACAATACCCTAACCCCAAGGCCAAAATTGTAAAAAATGTAGAATTTTGAAGGGGTACATGGAACTCTTGCCGATTGGAGAAGAGAGAGAGAGAGAGGTCATCTCTAACCACGTATTTCATAAAATTTGAAAATTCTCAAAGTATTATGTGAGCTCTTGTTTAATCATTGGGCTTGAACTTTGATCCAAGTCTTGGAGCATACCTCGGGACTCCAATGTTTTGTCCATGGGCCCCGAACATGCTAGCTACGCCACTGATTAGTTGCTGCCTCATACGCAAGAAGAAGTAGAAGAAGGTCCAAAGACCCTTGAATCATGGTCATATGGGGTGTAGACAGTGTTTCACCGTCACCTGGACAGAGATAGGGGCATTTGGTGCAAAATAAGGTATGGGGTTTGATTTTGTGCTCGTATGATACTTCTGTCTTAACGCCGGTATGAATGTCCTAACCTTGGGATTGCAAGAGCTATGATGTATTTGGTTGATAATGCTTGGCATCACTTCAAGAAAGATTAAATCTACTTATATCAGGATTTACAATCGATATAGCAGACTTTCAAAGATGTTAGGGATTGGTTTCTAATGTCACAGTATATCCACCGTCCCTAGAGGATAATCTGACGATCACCGTCCAAAGAAGGGAGGTAGCGTTATTGTTCTTGCTAGATCTAGGGACAATTGACTCTTCACACGCATTAGTTTCACGCTTTTTCTGTTGTCGTGTATATGGAACCCGGACTGTGGGTCCAGATGGACTTATAATTACTTTCACACCGGCAATATAATTTGAGCCTTATGGCTTGCTATAAGATATCAGCAGACACATTGTAGCCTCCAGAAAGTCCACTACTTTGGTCTGGACATGCGAACATTGGCAGGAACATTGAACATATTACCCCCAAAAGCGACCCTAATTTCGTGCGTATAGAGTAGGCGCATATAGAGCAGAATTTAGGAAAAAACGTGACTCATTAGATTAATTGATGAAACATCGGACCTAGGTGGTTATTATCTAATACTGCTTACTTAACGATAAAAAACTTTTTTCTAATAGACCCCCCTTCCGAAACTACAATACATAAAAAACACATTATATGGGGCAACATTGTTCATCAGCGGCGAGCGACGGGCGGAATACCAAACTGCAGGCCTAAAGCTAGGCCAATAACCAAGAAAAAGCAAACAAAAATTGTGACAACCTGAATCCAAGCTTGAGAAAATTATTACAACCGGTCCCGTCAAGTTCAGTTCTGACAGATCCCAGAAAAGCCCATTCTAGCCATTGGATCCATGGCGTCCTTGCATATCCAGAATCTGATGAAACCATAAAACTTAAAACCACCCCCAAATTCAGTTTGAAGAAAATTATTTAAAGCAATTAAAAAAAAAACAACACGTCCTGCTCGGGTGGTGTGCTGATAACAATCACTGACCCCAACCCGACACACCTCGCGTTAATTTGCGCGCAAACTCTTACGCAACACCAAAACATATAGGCTCTACACAGGCCGTATATTAGGAAATTTTTTTCCGAATTTTTTTAATGTTATTATCTAATATGCGTACTTAAACGATAATAACTTTTTTTCTAATAGACCCCCCTTCCGAACCTAAATACATAAACACAAATTAATCATAGGGGCAACATTGTTCATCAGCGGCGAGCGACGGGCGAAAAAAATACCGCCCGTCCCCCTCAAGGAAGAAAGAAACGGGAGGCTACATTGGAAAATGCCAAACACTAGAGGAAGAAAAGAAAACACAGAGAACCAACCAAACACAGATGCTGGAAATTTAAATAAATCAAAAAGGAAAGATCAGTGGCACAATGAAATACAATCGGACACTTCATGATTAATATCTCCAAAAAAGAGAGACTCTTTCTGATGGCTATAGTCTCATTCGCATAACCATCCAGTAGAAGATTCAACTTACCCATCTGCCATGTTCTTTTAGAGTCGTCTGGGGATCCTACTGCTGCTGCCAGCAGTAGCACCTCCTGCCCTCAGGCTGTGGAACCCAATTTTTTGGGGTTAACTCACACACCCTCCAATGCTTCCTTAAACAGTTCTCGGCATTGGAATAAGAAAGACTTGATCCCCTCCTAGATTAAAGCCCTTAATAGAAAGACAATAACTTAAAGGCCTCTAAACAAAAATCCTCTGAATCATACTGAAGCATGGGCCCCAAACTCATGTATTTTCTGAGCATCATTACTGAAAGGTCATTGCACCGGTCTCTGTATAAGGACCCATGACCCCGTCTGTACTGGTATGTCGTACTCTTCACTAAGAATATAAGGATACGCATATAAAAGAGATTGCAAAAATTCAATTTCACATAACCTTAAGTTAACAACTTCATTATTTCTGAGGAAACCAGCATACGCAATCAGGCACATCGCACATAAACGAACACCCTTCTTCAGATCTATCCCAGGCCATTATTCAAAGAGCTGATGCTCCTAAGATAATTCTGGTGTTGTAACCGGTTTCACTCTTAAAAACTGGTTGGCCAGTAGTAAGCCTTTTGATTCCTTCCACAAATAAATGCAAAAAATTTTACTATCACATGGATTGGAAAGAACCAAGGGGCTGCAGTCATGATGCACTTGATGCTGTAAAAAGGGCCCTCCAAGACGTGAAATCGAGTATTATGTTATAAAGCTCAATAAGTACCTTGATAATAGAATCTTTGTCAGCTGGTAATAGCAGAACATCCGTGCAAAAGACAACCAACCCGCCACGCGGGGGAAGAGGAAATGATCTAGAGTATTTATTCACAGTACTAGTTGCACGTGAAGCTTTCAGGACGATGTCCAAGGTACCTCTATACCGAGAAGCCCTGAAAGAGAATAAAAATAAGGCTATGCAACCAACCAAAGCCCAGTTATAATGAAAAAAGCCACCATTCAACAAATGCAATCTTGCCAAGCGGCACATGCAACCTTGGCCATGCGGCCCTCTTCTATTACTACCCACAGTCAAGCGGCTACTTTTACTCAAAATCACTAGGTCACTAGGAATGCTCACCAGCTTTATGCACAATGCACTATTCACTCTTAAATGTGCCAAAAATAGAATTAGTATTTATTCCCTGAACAAAGATTACAATTGGGATCTTTCAATCGCATGTGCCTTTAACCATACGCCGAAAAGGGCTAGGTCTGAAAATAATATTGGAGAAAATACTGCCGAACGCCATTCGGGAACTACGAGGGTTCCTGACGCCCCTGAGCTCTCCAATTACTTGATCACGTCACCATTACTAAATAAATAGGGGGCACTAACCAATTATTAACTCATGCCCAACTCACAGAAAAAGCATCAACCTGGGCAGTATTATCACACCAGTACCTGGAATAAAAAACGGCAGTTACAATTGTAATTGTCAGCAAAGCAATCCACTGCATAAGGGCCCCAAATACCATTTCATAACATTGAAAAAAAGTTCTTGAGACACCCCCCCCCCACCCAATCATCAAAGTCCTCCTGCCTACTGAGAAAAATCCGCCCCTCATCCCAATTAACTTCCCTTGGAACCCATTGAATTTGAAGTTGAATGTGATTAGATCTACAAAAATTGATGAATAGATCAATGCTATAGACTGAAGTGTTAAGTTCTTCCACCATACTTCCTTTATCATCTATGGAAAATACGCCTGGCTGTCTGATATGGATCTTAACCACCTTTCCTTTCAACTTAGGGGCAAACGCCTTCAGTGCCAGGGAGCCCCTTCTAACTCACTCCGTAGATCTTTTACCTCTGAATCCATACGACCCAATTCTGGGGAAGGAATTAATTTTCCACAATGAACTGTCAATTGCCCACAGCCCGAATCACTGGCATTCCGAGGAACACCAAAATCTGTGGTAAAAGAATTAATCAAACAATAATAAACGTTATTCAAACGGCATACATCATTCTTCCAAAAGAAATCCATCAATCACTTACTATCTGAAGCAATAGAAAATTCATAATCCCAGTGCAAGCGCTTGTACGTTCCAAGTGAGATATGCGATTTCAACAAAGTCAAAGATCCAACCACAGGGGCTAAAGAAACTATCTTACCTGTAATGGACGCCAAGTTCCGGGCAGTTACTCTCGGTAACTCTGACCGAATGCTCTCAATACAATCAATAAATCAAAAACCTTCTTTGTGTAACTGAAATAGTGCCCTCTACAGCATCCCATGTAAGCCCCAGCCAATCCAAAGAATTAGTAGGTGTCCAAATATATTTTTCTTTGTTAGGAACCAAACCAGCCTTGAATTAAAAATCAGCTTTATAGAATAGCCATGTCTGAGCATCCTTCAAAAGTACTATCCCTGCCCCATCCATCATCCAAAGACAATACCCATGCACATACCTTTAACTTCTCCAATGTCGTCTAATGGCCTACGGCACTTAGTAAAATATAAGGGGCAGTTAGAACGGGCCAAACGGCAACACACGAAAAGAAAAATACTTTCCACTGCACCTTACAGCACCCATGAGAATCGCAAATATTTGGTATGTCTGGAAAATATTCAATGTGGTGATACCCCGAATGGGTTCAAATGAATAAAAAATCACCTTTTGAAAATAACGTTAAAGCGAATTCAATATCAAAGAAATCTTGGTCTTTCCACAAAATGGTGGACAAACTAAGATCTAAAAATAATCTTTTCTTCCCTGATGCCTGCACGAAAACAGACAAGGATTATAACATGAGGTGGAACAGACTAATTCTGCAAATTCAAAGGTTTACTTTTAAGGTACAAGATAACCTCCATAACAAGGTTTTAGAAGAAGCAATGCAGACTTATTGTTCCTGGTGAAACGGGATTTGAGAAATTGTGCTAAGTTTATAAATAATAATATTATGACAAGTAGTAATGAGTAGGCAGTTAATTCCTTCATAAACACCGTGCCGCGAGGCGCGCTCAGTATGGAATTATTAAATGAGCAGTAGTAAACGACCTGTAGCATGGGCAGATATTTTATAGCCAATCAGAGCATCACCCACGCGTGATCAATCTTTGCCGCTCAAGCAGGTGAGGAACGCTACTGTATGTAGAAGACACAACCACCATTTTCCAGAAGAAATACATTGGAACGGGTACTCCTACCAATCATCTGTACATTAACAAGCTGTTAACTGTATGTGACTAGTGATAAATAAATCTAGAATTGTGAGCATATAATATGACCGAGTTCGTGTTCGTTTTCACGAAGAAGCATACGGGTTCTGTCCCATAAAACTTACCCAGGCCAACCGGACATAGACGGAGGGTCGCGGAACCGTCGTCCCGCTACAAATTGGGGTCAGGAGTGGGATTGTAATTGGGGAGCGCCATGTGTTATTGGGGGAAGAAGAGACGATTACCAATGCCAGGCAGGAGGTAGTCCGAAGGCGACACTCGTGGCGATATGGAGCTGGAGAGAGAGGACGACCATGAGAGATCAAGATATAGTGATTGGGACACAGGTGGGAGTTGAGAGGGGTACCGATGCCGCTGGAGCGAAAAGAGGAGGAACATTGATGGTGAAAAGAGTGAGGAGAAGCCGAAGGAGATGAGAGACGAAGACTCAAGGAGCAGTATAGTTGTGAGCGATGGAGATACGAGATTTGAGGAAGATTTTGTGCATATCCCCGGGAGGTCAGAGGATGAGGCTTATGGTGGTGAATACGTGAAAGGAGGATATTGAAGCGAGGTACTGGTGATGAGGTTTTGACTGATGTCGACCACCAAGAGATAGAGTTTCGACTACCAATTGATGTATTAGGATCTGAACATGAAGGCGAGGGGGGGAGCAAAGCCGTTGTTAGGCACAAGGAGTACACCCGTAGAAAGGGAGGACCGATGGGGAGAGAGGGATGGAGAGACAGAGAGATTGATGGAGAATAGAGTGATAGCTGGATTGCCGAGGGAAGTGGAAGAAGGACGCCTGGGAGAAGCAGCTGGAGGAACTTGATCGAGAGTGGGAGGAAGGGATCAGAGATGGAAGCCCAATCGCGAAAGTGTGGACGGATGGAAGATGCAAGAAACAAAGGATTAGGAGAGGGGCATCTCAAGGCGAGGCGATCCCGGCCTTTGGAGAGATGAGAACAGGAAAGAGATGGAACGTTTCCGGAGGATGGCACGTCAACTAGAACAACAGGAGAGGCAGAAGGCGAAAAGGGAAGAGGAACTGCGAAGGATGGTTGAGCGTTCAGGACTGAGAAAATGGGGAACGGTTTTGCAGAGGACGAGCGAAAAGTATGCAAAAGGAGGAGGAGCGAAGGCGACAGTTTAGAATGGATGAGGCTGATCTGATGGAGAGAGAGGCGGCGGATGAGCGAACGTAAAGGCGCCATCAGAGAAAGGAAGGGAACAGGACGAGCCCGGACTGGTAAAGGACAGCCGTGCGATTTATCGGAGGGTGAGATTGTCTCATAACCCGGGTGCAGGGGAGGCTCAAAGGATATACCCAGGGTACGGAGGTATCGAAAGTGGACCACGAGAGCAAGCAGCAATGGAAGAGAGAGATCAAGGGGAAGTGGCGGCTAAACAGGATGGAGAGGTGGAGCAAAAGAGATGTGCCAGGCAGATCAAACGAGAGGAAGATCGTGACGTCATAATCGGCACGGTTGACTAAGGAGAAGGAGGAACTACGGAGACGAGCGGAACAAGCCGAGGAGGGCGGGAGCGTCGGGAATCGGCGAATACGAGAGGAGAGTGAAGCAAGAGCCCGCGAAGCCAAGGGATGTGAAAAGCAATGGTTCCACATTAGATTGAGTGAAGGGCTATGGAGTTGAGGCAGATGGATCACGAACTTAGTAGTGCCTGGACAAGCCAAGTTGCAACAGGTGGACAGGAGGAAGTAATGTGTAAAACCCGAGAGGGATTGAGGTTAAGTCATCTTTACCAGGCCTTGGAGTGGGGTCACCGGAAAGCCAGGATTGTTGCGCGGCGACGCGGAAGGGTGCGGGGGAAGACTGGGTTTGTGCGACTTCCACAGTTAGAACGGGGGACAGTATGACGGACCGGGTTCGAACGGTTCCGCTGCACACATTCAAACGCCAATGAGGCGCGGAATAGACACCACACTTAGAGGGGAGAAAAGGGCTAGGGCTGACCAACGTGAGGAGCATCACTTAGTTATGGCCTCAGAAGGGGCGACTGATGATTACGATTCAGCGCGAGCCACCTCCGCTGAAGCGAGGAACATGGGGTGAGGACGCGTAGAGGAAAATTTCCCGAGGAGAGATATGCTTCCAAGCCTAAGAATGAGAGAAAGGCTTTGAACTATGATGGGAAAACCCCCTGGAGGGACTTCCGTTAGGGTGCATCTGATTGCCCCTCAGTCATCAATTTTCTTGTCCCTAGCCTTAAAGTGTGCCACTTGTCAACATTAATAACCTCCACCAAAACAAAATTCATTCGGATCTCGGCAAGGGGGGCCACCGTGAGATTAAAGTTTTGTACACAAAAGTAAATAGGATGTTTTGTTGTTTTTTGACAAAACCAGAAAAAAGATGTGTATCATGTGTGAATTGGTCATAAATTCTCCAAGATGTACTGTATAAGGGTTAGGCAAACCAATTTTCAAGAATGACTGAATGGCAAACATGACCCCAATATACAGGCTTGTTTGAAGGACACTGTATTGGTGTAAGTTCAGCCTTTATAACCATGAACCGCCCCCACCGGGAACCCGTTATGCTTTAATGTCAGAAGCCTGGACACTTCGCCCAAGAATGTAGCGAAACGGTACCGCCGAGAGAGGGGCGGTGTTTCCGCTGCGAGGAGTTGGGTCACACTACAAGGAATTGCCGTTACAGTGATTGTGGTGTTGTCGCCAGACTGTCGACAGGAAGGGCACCGTTTCTATCATTGCAAATATGTCGGGAGACGAGATCGGGCCAACCCAAGGGGCCATGGGAGGGCCGGCGGCAAGCAGAGGCCCTCGTCAGTTTTAAACCAAGAACACGCATTGGGTGTCGGGGGAGGGAACGCAAGGGGTTACAGAAGGCGTAAAGGTGCAAATGTAGAGAAAGTATTGAGATTGCGAAGGGTGGAGATTGTAGGTTGTCGACTGAGAACGAGGCGGGCGAGAAACGGTCAGGAGTGGTTGGAGCCAGCTGCAGAGATGGCCCCCGAAGAGAGAAGGGATCAAACGGAAGGCTGGTGGCTCTTCCGTGATTTTGAGGTGAGACGAGGTCAATGATGTGATGAGTTTCCAAAGGCGGACATTTAGGTACCGGTTTGTTACTGGTTTGTCTGCGTCATTCTGCTAGACCCTGGGAACTCGCTTGTGCCGATGGTGTTGTACCAGATGATTCCGGCTGAGAAACTACTAGCTTCGGTTTTCTAATACACGGCTCATCCAGGCCGATGCGACGAGTGAAGACGTGGGGAATAGCAATCTTGGAGATAGGCGTGGGAAATGTCTGCCATAGCCTGAATGTGATTGTCGCATGACGTTGAGAAAAGGGATATTGGGGATGGACTTCCTGAAACAAACTGGGCGATAATCGATATTGTTCAACAGCAGCTCCACGCTGGGGTGAAAGAGTAACGATGTCATCCCGCATTAGCTTAAATCCACACTCAAGGTTGTGGCTGTAGAGTATATAGTGGTGGCCGGCCGCGCATCACGTAGGTGTATCTGCGGCTGATATTGCATGCAACAGGGGGAGTGTGTAAAGTTACAAGGGTGGTAGGGTCATTCATTTCGGACGAGATAGGTGGAGATGGAGCTTCTCAAATACCGGAATCTGGCGAAGGTCGAACAGTGCTGCTGGGAGTAAGTATGCCGTTAAATGGTGGTCTTCATTTATGATATCGGACTAGTGGTGGTAAAGGTCCTAGTGAAAGGTAAGACTGTGTTGCCAGTTACATTACTAAGTAGTGTGACTTCCTCTCGAGAGGGGAAACACGGCTCTACGCTAGGCAGTTTTGTGCTGGTGGCGAGAATGAGGTTGTGCGAGACTAGGATGGTGGGAGGGCGAGATCAAATGGTGAACCGGCGGAGGTGCCTTAACATCTGAAGGAGTTTTTAAGCAGAGTACCACCACCCACTTGGTAGAAGGAGAAAGAGAAAAAGTGGCGGAGCTATTAGCGAACTATCAGGATGTGTTCTCTAGGGGGAGTCTTTGCATATTGGTAGGTAGGACGACGAAGGTGAAGCACGTATTGATACTGGGAGTGCCCGACCTTTTCGGCAGCCATTGAGGAGGGTATCCCCACAGCAGCGTGAAGAGGTGGGGCGACAAGTGAACGAGTTTTTGGAGAAATGGCTAATACAGCCTCAGATAGTGCTGGTCTAGCCCAGGTGGTGTTAGTAGAAGAAGGATGGCTCTAACGCCTTGGTCTATACTATCGAAGGTTAATGAGGTCACATGAAAAGGACGTGTATCCTTTGCCGCGAATCGAAGATTCGTTGGATGCTTTAAGGGGCGCAAAGTACTTACAACTCTTGTTTGGGGCCTCGGGCTACTGCAGTTTGAGATCGGACAAAAAAAAAACGACGCTTCGAGTAAGTCGGGCCCTCCCCACAAGCGACTGTATGGCTTGGCACGTCCTACCATTTGGCCCTTTGCAATGCGCCCTCAACGTTCTTTTGAAAGATTGATGGAGAGAGTGTTGGCTGGATTGAGATGGAGAAACTGCTTCTTGTTGATATTTAGACGACGTGATTGGTTCGGTCGCACCGTGTCGGAGTCCTTAGATCTGTTAGAGGAGGTTTTGCAGAGGAGCCGGGTTGAAACTCAGGCCCTCAAATGTCACCTATTTCAAAAGTAGGTTACAAATATTTGGGCCACGTAGTATCTGAAAGGGGTATTCATACGGATCCGTCCCAGATAGAAGCAGTTCGGGATTGCGCGCCAAAGACGCCCACGCAGGTGTGTAGTTTCTTGGGACTGGCGTCGTACTATCGTCGGTTTATGCGTTGTACCTTTGCTGCTATCGCGGCACCTCTCCATCGGCTGACAGAAGAAGAAGCTGGTGTTTGAATGGACGAGCGAATGTGACGATGCTTTCAACACTTAAAGAACGTTGCTAATCAGTGCTCCAATTTTAGCTTACCCGCGTCCAGAGGGCCAATTCATCTTGGACACTGACGCCAGCCAAATTTGCAATAGGGGGGCGTACTGTCACAAGAGCAAGATGGCGATGAGAGGTTTAGCGCTTCTGGCAGCAGTCATTGTCCCGTCCAGCGAAACTACTGGGTGACGAGAAGAGAGCTTCTGGCTGTGGTTGTATTCCTCCAAAGTCGTCACTACTAGGAGGCGAGCCAGGTGAAAGTGAGGACGGACCACGGGTCGCTAAGGTGGTTGTGTAACTCCAAAAACGCCCTGAGGGTCAGCTGGCGAGATGGCTTGAGTTGCTGTCCAGTTTCAACATCGATTTTTGGAGTACAGACCGGGTAAGACGCCATTCTAACGCGACGGGGCTGTCAAGACTACCCTGTAGAAGTGGTGGGCGGATGGGGCTAAGAATGTCCACAAATGAGGAGCGATCAGGAGCATAGGAGATCCAGATGACGTGTGAGATCGAGTGCCAAACAAGAAACGGGCTGGAAGTTACGGACAATGGGGCTATTAGAAGTCCTTGGTTGGAAGTGTCGTAGAGTCTGAAGTGGATGGCATGGCCGAAGGAAGCATCCTCTGCGGGCGTGGGGCTCGGTCAGTGTCGGGAACACATGATCGACCAACCTGGAGCGGATAGAAAAACCATGACCCCCCTATGTGGTTGCCAGTTCATAATTTGACTACAACCGGAGATCACACTAAGAATGATACGTGAGGCGCAGTTGGCGATTAGCTGGCTCTTTCTGAGGAAAAGGAGGCGGGTTGGGAGAGGGAGACCCCCATGGACAGATGTATCTGCCTTGTCTTCTGCATTGATACGATTGGGCCATGGACATGTTTGGCAGTGAAGGGAGGAATTCTGGTGAAGAGATGGGAAAGAGTGGAGTAGGAAGACTATTAAATGGCTGGTCGTGCTACCAAGGACAATGCTGAAGCGAGTGCTAGATTAACTGCATGCACAAGGCAGGTAGGGCGCACCTGGGTCGGAACAAAACCCACCAAGGGTCGAGAAAGGTACTATTGGTTGGGGATGAGTGCCGACGTGAGGTCTATCTACGCATGTGTGTAGGCTGCGCGAGGAGGAGGGGACCACCAAAACGTCACCGAGCCCCACTTCAACAGTACAAAGTAAGAGCTCCTCTTGACGGGTTAGGCAATTGGACTGTTGGGGGGGGCCTCTGACCGAGACGATGAATGGGAATGCATATATCTTAGTCGTTGCGATTACTGGCCCGGTGAATGGAAGCATAAATGCCATAAGAGACCAATGTGCCAAGACGGTTGCAGCGAAGGTGGTGGATGAGTTCGTCTGTATGTTTGGAGTTCCGAAAGAACTCCATTCGACCAGGGCCTAAACTTCGAGTCGAAAAGTGTTCCGAGAGATGTGTTGGATATTGGGGATTGAGAAGACCCGTACGAATCCGTACAACCCCAAGTCGAATGGCCTTGTCGAAGCGTTACAACCGGGACAATAGCCAATGCTGTATCACTTATGATTCAACAGTTCCAGAATCAGAAGGACTGATCTGTTCAAGTGTCAAGAGTCGACCCGCGAGAGCCCGACTATTATATGTTGGGGCGAGAAGTAAGGTTCCCGTTGACTTGGTGGTTTGGTGCGGTACCAGTGAAGGAGAATGCGACAGACTTGCGGAGGAGTTGAGAGAGCGTATTAGTGGAATTCTGAGATAGCAAGGCACGCTTTGAGTTGAAGATTATGAAATCAGAAACGGAACTACGACCGTTTTGGTGCATGGTCCGTGTTTTAGGGCAGGTCAGTTCGTCTGGCTGTATAACCATACGCGGAAGTTGCGACTTTCCAGGAGTTTAGAGGCCCTGCCTTGGGAGTGCCCATATCTTGTGGTAAACCGCGCTCTCAGATGTGGTCTTCCGGATCCAGACGTCTGTCCGCAGTAAGCCTAGAGTAGTTCATGCGGATAGGTTAGAGCTCTATGAAGGACAGAGTTGGTGAGACTGGAACTACATGTCGTTAAGTAGAGGTTGAAGTTGGACCTGCTGATAAACGTTAGTAGATAGGACTATAGAAAGACCCAGGGGTCGCGACGATGGGGGAGTAGCAGCTGCAGCATGGATGGAATACAAGGATGAGTGGTGACACAGACGAAGGGACACCTGGGCGAGGACAGGGCTCCTGCGATAAGAGGAGACGACTAATTAGTCATGGTCGAGTTGGCTGCGATCGACGAGCCGCCTGCAGTAAAAGAAGGGGAGTCGGAGAACCAGGAGCGATTGGCGATGTAAAGGTGAAGATGGAGTGGACAAGTGTCAACCGTGAAGATGTAACACAACGAGATTGAGGCAGCTATAAGGGTTAAAGAACGTTAGTAGTGAACATAGGCTGAAGTTGGCCGTGCCGAAGCCCGAAGGAGAAGTTAGGAAGGAGCCGTACGCTCGATCCGGTCGTACAACATAAAGTACGTGACCTAGGGGAAACGGAGACCGATCAGGGGGGTCAGAATGGCAACAAGCGTAGAAGGAACCCCAAGCGTAAGCGCCGTCGCCCCATCATCAGGTTCCGATAGATATAGGGGATGGTTAAACTGAGTTAAAGGAGGAACAACTTACATCCAAGGAAATTGTAATGATGGAAGCAGAATCACAGACGTGTTTACGATAATTCAGATGCATATAAAAAATTTGTAAATGAGTAAATTGGAGGTCGGGGAGGCCGTCTCGGCTCGCGTTGTCATAGAACGTGACCGTTCCATAGGGTATATAGGCATCTCTGTATTTGAGAACCGCGTAATGGACGGGCAGGCGACATATGAATAGCAAGACAGGCGATGGTGACGTATGGATGCCAGCCGGGCCCGGTGACCTAGCCAGACAAGCATGATGACGTATGGAGGGCCAGACGGGCCTGGGTCCCTAGCCAGACAGGCATGAGGACGCATGGATGGCCAGACAGGCCTGGTGACCTAGCCAGACGGCCATGGTGATCCCTAAGCCAGACAGGCATGATTACGCATGGATGGCAGACGGGCCTGGTTGACCTAGCCAGAAACGGGCATGATGACGCATGATGGCCAAACGGGCCTGGTGACTTTAGCCATACGGCATGACGAATATGATGAACGGCCAGAAGGGCCTACGACGTATAATAGACGTCAACAGGGTGCCGGGGTGAAATGCCACAATACCCCGCGGTTGGGATTTAACGACGGCTGGGTGAGAGCATGAGCAAACCACACCTTAATGGTTCCGAGTACAAGCCACCCACGGAGTGCTCATTGGTCTTAGGAGTTTGGGTCGCTATCTGCAGGTTCCGGACGCTACAGATAGTTGGGAGACTTTGCTGATTGGATCAGAATGTTGCGGAAAGCCTTGGGTAACTAAAGGGATGTCCTCAATTTGGATATCCTCCAGACTTAAACGCTGTGTAAGTAATAACTGCTAGCAAAGTGGCATCTGCAATGCCGTGAATTCTAGAGGTTCCTGAAGGTTCAAGCGAACCGGCTACCGAGGACGAGGTGGGCCGAAACAGGGTGCCACCAGACAAGAGAGCTGATGGATAAGAACGGATGATGCCCTATCCAGGCCTGATTTAAAAGAGTCACGAAGTTTGTCATAGATATCTAGACTGGTGTTTGTAATCGGCACAAGCTTTGGTTGTTCTGTTCACTACACAGAACAGACCCGTGTATAATGAAGATAGATGTCTACGAAAGAATTGTCTGGATAAATCTCCACAGATGATACCTTCACAGTGCCAAGGTCGATGCACAATCCTCGGAATAGCGGATGTATTTTCTCCCCTGGGGTTAGTGCGAATTACGCACCTATTGAAAGCGACGGGTTGCAACAGAACGGTGAAGAGTGCTTACCCGTTGCGTGCTGCAGGGCGAAAAGAGGTTAGTCGCAAAGATGACAGTGAACGGTGATATCAACCAGATCAGCTAGATGACAACACCTGACTGGAGCGAGCGATGACAACACCTGACGGAGGCGATACGATGACAACACCTGACTGGAGAAGTGATGTCACACCATGACTGGAGCGATGACTACCCTAGACGGGCGGTTGCTACAATTGAAAGAGTATTTTAGGAGTATTTTAAGATTAGTAGGGGTAGTTAAATAGTGTAATGATGATCACCAGCGCTATTTTCAATCCTTTTAGATATTACGTCCCATGTGCCGGGACGGCACAATCTGTGGAGGGGGGCTGTGAAACGGGATTGAGAAATTGTGTCTAAGTTTATAAATAATAATATTATGACAAGTATTAAAAAATGAGTAGTAGTAATCCATCATAAAACCTTGCCGCGCTCAGTATGAATGTTTCATGAGCAGTAACACGACTGGTGGATGGAGCCATATTATAGCCAATCAGAGGAGCCTCGCCCACGCGTGATCAATCTTTGCAGCTCAATCATGAGGCTTCATCATCTCGTCCATTAGTATCCTGACATCGGTCAACAGGTGAGGACCGCTACTGTATGTAAGAAGACACAATCCCCCATTTTCCAGAATACATACTTGGAACGGGCAATTTTGATTATTGTAGCAGGTTATGTAGTCAGGCAAGCGATTAGGTTTCGTAAATTGGCTATGTTACGCATGATAGAGAAGGCGAGAGAGATGAGTAGTATTTCGTTTCATTTTGTTTGTGCAATGTATCCATGTGACTGAATTTTGTTATTTTACATGCTTGTTTTTATACGAAGTCATGCAAATCTTGGCCTTGTAAAGTCAGCTTTAGGCAATTTTTCTTGCTAATCGAATGTGATTTAATTTCATTGATTATTTATTTGATGTAAATCTGAAAATGAATGAAAGGCCATTTAAAATGTATGTCATGACGGCAGCAGAAAGCGAAGATTGAGAAGTCAGATCTTTCCCGTTAAAATCATTACATTTTTTCATGATTTAATAATTATGCACCCATTTATTGCCAAATATCAATTTTCCACGCATTCCCACAATAATGGGGGCTGATTTGGTATACTCTCGTCCTTCTAGATCATCTTAGGGTGGTGCGCTGGAACAGAGAAAGCATCGATTAACCTGAGACAAAATTCTGTTGTTGCGTATAAGCCATGTCGCGCAGTGAAGTGAAGCGCCTATGTAATTGCATAGTAATGCTTTGTTGTCGTTTGCTGATTTAAGTCTGAGATGCTGCGGATGTTTCACTCCAAATTTGAAGTAAATATTGCTTTATGATCACAAACTAGTTCATATTAAAACCGCAGGAGTGTGTAGATCATTTTGGGAATGTTTGTTTTCATTGAAACCTGTGATTATGCTTATGCCTTGGTGAGATAGAAAATGCCGGTCATTTTTTTTGTGTGTGACGGCAACATTGCGTGTACTAGTAATATTGTCGTGATTGGATAGGTCCTCATTTTGTGCTCTTCCTCATTGCTTGGGCTTTCTGCGCAGCGCGGCAGCCTTCATCAATTGTTATACAACAGGTATGCCCGCTTATGGAAAAAAGACTAGACTAACGGGTTATTTAGATTAATTAATAAATTGCGCGACAAAATATATTGGCGCATTTAAGGAACTCACTGGCGATTTTATGAGAAAATTTACAGATGATAGTGAGTTATTTCAAATTACTACTAAACCTACTTCGTCATTAAATGAATCGCGTGATACAGCTGGCGCAGAATTGTTGGGTATAGTTGTGCTTAATATTATTATGTACTGTAGGCTGGCTGTAACTCACATCATCGAATGGTGACTGAACTTAAGGGGGGTTGGTGTGAGGAAATAAATAATACCGCATGTAAACTTAGTTATATTATGTCGACCCACGTTTTATTTCAGCAGAGAAGGTAAGATACGATTTTGGGTGGGTTCCATACCGACATGTGTCACATCAAATGTCACCATTAAATGTTGTCACAACATTCCAAATGTCACAAATCAAAATGTTCACACCAATGTCACAAATTAAATGTTTCCCAACATCCAAAATGGTCACAAATAAAAATTTGTCACATCCAAATGTCACCAATTTACAAATGGTGTCACATCCAAATGTCACAAATTAAAAATGTGGTCACATTCCAAGTTCACAAATTAAAATGTGTCACATCAAATGGTCACAAATTAAAATGTGTCACATCCAAATGTCACAAATTAAAATGTGTCAATCAAATGTCACCATATGTCCACCATTACTGTCAAAACACAATGCAATTATGTAAAATGCAATGCAAAAAGGCAGGTACATCACGGTAGTGATCGGCGTCCTGTTGGAGGTGAGGCGTGGCCTTCAATAAATAATAATAAGTGGCAATGAATATTAATGTGACAATGCATGCAAAAAGGCAGCACCCCACTGTATGATCGGCGTCTTGTGGAGGTGAGGGCTTGGCCCTCAATAAATATAATGTGTCAAGTAAGATATGTGACAATTGCATGCAAAAAGGCATGCACCTCACGGTAGGTAACGGCGTCTTTTTGGAGGTGAGGGGCTTAGCTTCAATAAAAATAACAAGTGACAATGAAAATATTATGTGACAAGCATGCAAAAAGGCAGGCTACCTCACGGGTAGTGTCGGCCGTCTTGTTGGAGGTGAGGGCTTGGCCGTCAATAAATAATAATAAGTGGCAATGAAATTTATGTTACAGGGCATGCAAAAAGGCAGGCAAACCTCACGGTAGTGATCGCGTCTTGTTTTTGGGGTGAGGGCTTAGCCTTCGCTAAATATAAACAGATGACAATGAATATTATGTTGACAGCAATGCAAAAGGCAGGCACCTCACGGTAGTGATCGCGTCTTGTTGAGGTGAGGGCTTGGCCCTCAATACAATATAATAAGTGGCCAATGATTTATGTGACAATGCATGCAAAAAGGCAGTCCACCACCTCACGGTATTGATCGGCGTCTTGTTGTAGGTGAGGGCTTGGCCTTCAATAAATATTATATGACAATGCATCAAAAGGCAGGCATCTCACGGTAGTGATCGGCGTCTTGCTGGAGGTGATGGCGTAGCCTTCATAAATATAAAATGTGACATGAGCATCATATGGTTGCCAAACCTGTACGATTAACTCGGGTGGCTAACTAATATGTGTGGCGACGAATGTCACGAAGAAGCAATGTGTCTGTGTTGGAAACCCACGGGTGTCTGCTTGTTTAAATGTTATTAAATACTAAGGAGTAAAGTTAAATATCAAAACTCCCATGTGTGTAATACAAAACATATGCACCCCAGGTGTCATATGGTATTTATTTACGATTGCCGGCCATTGCCTAGAGGGGAAACCTCTGCCCAAAAAGTGTTTTTTCTATTGTGTTTGTAATATAGCAAAACTCCATGTGTGTAAATACCAACATATGCACCCTAGTTGTCATATGATTGTATTTACGATTGCCGCCAGTGCCTAGAGGGGGGGAACCTCTGCCCCAAAAGTGTTTTTTTTCTCTTGTGTTGTGTAAGATAATCAAAACTCCATGTTGTAAATACAAGCATATGCCCCTATGTCCCAAGCCGTTGGTGTACATAGCCGGTTCAGCCACTTGTCTCAGTATTGACAGAAAACGTAATAAGTCGAAGCCATGCAATTACATGTCTGTAATTGAAAGTAATTTTGTAACTAATTACTTTAGTAAATTTTGGAAAATTGCAGAAAAATTGCCCTTGATTTCAAAAAGCACAAACTAAGAATTGATGGAAATTCCTGCTGGAAAATCCAATATGGCGGCCCTAATGATATGTGCTGTATCAAGGCATTAACTATATGGTCATAAAATGATAACTAAGTTGAAGCCATGCAAATTATCATGTCTTATTTGAAAAGAAAATTGTATAACAATTACAGACTTAAAAATTGAAGAACAACATTGTCCTTTGTGGTTAAAAAGCATAAAATTAATTGTATTTCAGTACAAAGTCCAAAATGCGCTATGAAACAAATGTCCGGGGGTCGTCCAAGGGCCCTGTGTGTCATATGGGTGGATATTGGTACCGGATTAGCCGGTCCCGGGGGTCCGTAGAGGGGTGGGGACCCCCGCCAAGCTTTTGGGTTAGACGTCTGGTATTAAGGGATATTTTGGAGAGTGTCCATAAGCACGTTTTTTGCCAGATTGTGTAGAAGACGGTTTACAAGCCCATGGCCATAACAGTGTCTAGTGTTATTAACTATATGCATAGGTGAGTACGAACAAGACTACTTACGCTGTAATTAAGATAATTTGAGAACTTGTACTTGCATTAGTATCCTGACCTTCACCAGGTACCCTACCAATCATCCGGTTACCTCCTGAACCTCCTGTACAAGCGGTTAACTGTATGTCGTAGTTTGATAATAAATCTAGAATTGTGAGCTATATAATGACCTCGAGTTCGTGTGTCGTTTTCACCGTAAGAAGCATAGGGTGCTGTCCCCTATAACTTACCCAGGCCAACCGGTCCATATACGGAGGTCGCGGAACCGGCGTCCCGCTACACTGGAATAATAAGGCGGAGGCGTCTCGATTACGGAAGTTTATAGCCTGAGAATAACATTCAAACTTCTGAATTAGGCATACTATATCTATCCAAAACTTGAGTGCAGAATTAAGGCGTCCCTTCACTATAAAGGCTCTGAAGCACCTTGCTCGTACTCAAAATAATTATTAAAATAAACTTGTCGCCCATACCGTAGTGTCTTGTCTTGATCCGCCACAGCCGGTTCTGTATTACTAACAGGAATAGGCATTCTACGCCACTCTGAGTCTGATAAGTCTGAATACTTGGTGCAACATTCTCTATCATTTTAAAAATAAAATATACAACGGATATAGAATTAGCGCAAAACATGAAATTTCATACCTTATAATCTACCCAACGCCAAGCTCGGTTAGGCTACTCAAAACCTTGGCTTGCTGAAACCTCAGCCACACTCATGGGCACTGTCAGTGGTCTACAACGACATAAGCAAAACATACTGGCATAATAACAAGTCCCCACCAGGAAAAGAACTGCCAATTTTTTCCAGTCAAGGTTTTGTAAGTGATTTTGTCTTCTTGAACCCATACTCTTTTAAATACGCCTTGGGGGCCACCCAGAATTTTGCCCCAAATTCAGATGGTTTGCCAAAATCCAAAATGGGCTGCCCAAAATTACATTAATTGATTTAAATACCCTCTCTAGTTTTTTCCTGTCAAAGTCGTCAGTGATTCTGTCATTCCTGGACATTCCCTCCCCAATCACAAAGGAAACCGTTGTCGCCCCCCCCGCGGCTCACCGCCCGCCACGGACGGCGCCCTGTTCCCCGTTTTCCAGAAGATCCCACTCCGAATATCGCCCCAAATCCAAGATTGCTGCCAAAAATCAATTGCTGTCCAAATCACCTGTAGGTTACCTGATAAAAAAAAACCGCGTCTTGGCTCGTCCTGTCAAAGTTTACCGCATTGCGCCATTTTAAACATAAAGCTATTGAAATTAGGTTAGCGGCTAACCAAAGATTCGGTCTCAATTCAAAATGGCCCCCAAATGGCCGCAAAAATCACCTTGTTTATATTCAGAATCCTGAGTTGTTCATGTTAACGTTTTTCTCAGAGTTTCTCATGGTTCCCTCATTCCAAACAATGGTCCTTTTGAAATAAACTGTTCACGTCGTACTCATATTTGGCTTGCAATGCAGATTGTCCTGTCAATCGCCACAATGGCTTTCCCAATTAACCCTCCCATTACATTTACGCCCTTCTCTTGTCCCCCCTTCCTTCCGTTGTTTTTTTTGTTCCCTGTCCTTTTGTCCCCTTTTTCCTTTCTCCCTTCTTTGTGGTTATAATACTCACCTTATCCTTATTAAATGCAAATATGACAATATTGTCTTAGTTTATTCTGGGCTTCCTAAGTGTTGCGGCTCGCCAACAAATTGGATGATGGGAACACATAATTAACCCTCGTCCTGCCAAGCCCTTTTTGTAAAAAGTATTATCCTCGGTGGTTACCACCCCCTTCGAGAAGTCATTATAAAGCATCCTTTGCTTATGATTTTTTTTATTTTTTTTATTTTTTTTCTCCCCCCTTTTTTCGGGAGTGAAGTACCAACATACCTAGTATGGCGTCACAATGACGTCATCAAGTCCGTGAGTCGTGGATTGACCTTTTCCATAGACATACTGCGTAGCTGGGCCCGGCCCTTAAGCTGGAACCGCGTCCCTTGATCGTCATTATCGACGTCATAATTGACTTTACTTTATGACAGAAGTATGACCCGTCATATCAAATATCAAAGGGTCCTATTATTCGTTAGTTACCAAAATTATATTGTGGTTTATACAGAGAGTCACGAGATCTACTCCCCTAATATAATGTCTTATCCAGAAAGAGGGTTTATAGCCGGGACTTATCTACCAAACATGGTCTTTTATTCTTTTGCTACACTGCGCGTGTTTAACTGGCGATTATTGGGGTTTATGGAGTTAGCATCTTGCCTATTATGAGTTCTAGACCATACAATCCAATATTAATGACCTGCAGTATAATTAATAAACATTCAAAATTTAATTAAAAGGGAGTTCTCACATTTGATTTACATGTTATTTTCTGGATAGCAATTAGGAAAGGATGTGTCTGTCGCATATTCAGCGATCTTTTTATGTGGCCAAAAATGATTTGAGTTTTGTCAAAATTGATTTCAATTCTATAGTTGTGAATTTCATTTAAAAACAGGGTTACTTTGAAACAGCAACTGGCAAAGTTTGTGAGAACAAGGATCAGAAGGTACGACAAAAGCGAAAGTTCAAATCCAGTTTATTCTTGCCAATGAGATAGGCATAGACGATGAACATCTCAAGAGAAGCGGCAATTTACAATCTAAATAAGATATTGAGTACCCTTCCATCAAACATTAAAGGTTTGTGAAGAAACGGAGGCTGGTTATTATCGGGCCCCATATGCGTTGACCGGTTCATCTTGACTCCCAATTCCCACATTAGCATTTCAGTAAGGAGCAAGAGAACAACGTTTAGCCAGGTATGGCAAAGAGCTTGCAATATTTACATTTGCTGTTTCAAGGTAACCTGTTGTTTAAATGAAATCACAGGATTATCCATGAAAATCAATTTCACAAAACATTCCTATCATTTGCGATCCATCGCATCCAAAAGGAAAGGATTGCTTGGCATTTGCGACAGGACACATTCCTCCTTCCTAATTAATATCAATGAAATCAATGACAAAGGCACAGCTTCAAAGGGATATGGCCCAGCCTCCAACTAAGAAGAGAAGGGTGAGGCCCAACAAGATCGAGAAAGAGGTCAACAGCTAGGAAGAGGATGGATTAACGAAAGTAAAGCGACTTTGATCAAGAACAGTGGTCTACCTCGTCTGTCAATAGCTGAACAGCACGTTTATCCGATTCGCAGACAGTGATTTTGGCTTAGCGAAATTACACTTTTAGATTGAAGTTATCTCGAGATTGCAGCTTAACCCTCGTTTACCAGGGGAGTGGTTACCAACCCCAGTGAGCTTTGCCCTCGGGCGCTAAATGCCAAAAGTTGCGTAACCAAAAAAGCTTCTAGGTAATCATTCTCTCATCCTTTATGATTTCATTTTGAGAAAAAAGTGAAGGTTAGGCCTTCACCGGGGTACGGGGTATGCAGTCAAAGTTGAGGGTAAGGGGGGGGGGTGCCAAACCAAGGAGATTTATGGTGAATTTTTGAAACATTACTTAACAATATGGCTCTAAAACTCTATGTTTATTTAAAAACTGGTAATTTTCCAGAGCCGAGAAATCGCAATGAAAATACTATATTCCTACCTTTGTAAGCACAAAATTGGATTTTTTCCCCTATTTTTCTGTGGAAAATGTAATTGCCGACACGCGGACTGCATAATTGAGACGCCATACTAAGTATGTTGATACTTATTTTGGTATCAATGGAAAGAGGAAGACCATAGCTAGCCACTGGTATCCAAAAATCATAAGCATCGGGAGCTTTATAATGAATTCTCGAGGGGGTGGTAACCCCCCTTGCTAATCCTTGTTACAAAAAAGGGGATCTTGCAAGGGACCCGGGAGTGTTCATTATGTGTTCCCATCATCCAGTTGGTTGGCGAGCCCAAAAAACTTAGGAAACCCCCCAGAATACTAACACTGAAAATCATTGTCATATTTAAATAATAATAAAGGATCAGGTGGTATTCTATCCACAAAATCGGTTATCCAGTACCATGTACCTCTATGACACCAAAAAGTTAACTCATGTGGGAAGAAAAAGAGAATGGGAATTAATTTGAGGTAATTTGGCAGACATTTTGGATTTAAAGTGGGCAATTCTTGCATTTGCCAGCCAAACTCCGGACCGTACCATGCAAACTAATTTCAAAGGACATGGGTTTGGAATGGACGGAACCACTGAGAAATGTTAACATGAACAAGTCAGGTAGCTTGAATATAATAAGGTGATTTTGACGGCCATTTTGGCGGCCCATTTTGGATTTAAAACAAATCCCTTGGTAGCCTCTCTAGAACCTATTTCAATAGCTGTAGGGTTTAAGGTGACCAGAACTGTGTGAAAACTTTGACAGGAAGAGCCAAGCCGCGGTATAAGTGCAATTAAGGTCATGTGCAAGTAAATTTGATTTTTGGCGGCCATCTTGGATTTGTGGAGATGATTGCGGAGTTGACTCTAGGGCCAATTTGAATGGGAGACTGTTCAGGATGACAGAATCACTGAAAAACCTTTGACAGGAAAAAACTTCGAGAGGGTATTAATCAATTAATGCAATTTTGGCAGCCATTTGGGATTTTGGCGGCCATCTTGGATTGGGCAAAAGTCTGGGGGGCCACAAGCGTATTTCAAAGAGTATGGGTCAAGAAGGACAAAATCACTCAGAAAACCTTGACTGGGAAAAAATGGCCTTGTTTTTCTTGGCGGGACCTGTCTATAAAGACCCAGGAAACACGCCACGCGCAATGAAAGCGATCAATACGCATCTAAACAATACAATGCTCAAAGCCATAACACACGTTACGGAATAACAGGATATATAATTCTGCTAGAAAAATACTCAAAGCAAGCATGTCTTACCAACCCTGTAACATTCACCACTGGGCGCTGCCATCTTTGCTGCTGCCCCCAACGTTGCTAGGCCAGGCATTCTCTCCTCCAGTGGCCTGCCCGGCCGCATTTAAAGCACAGGTCAGAGGGCTTCGGCCATGAAAGCTCCTGTGTTGGGGAAGAAACGTCGAGTGTTGATCGAGAACAACTATTATCCGTCATATGCGCGATAACGCGGTTGGAAATTTGGACGGGGCCTGCGTTTGACAGAAAAAAAAAAGAGAAGATGGATTTTGAGATGTAAATTAGTTTTTCACAGGTCGACTGTGTGTTCCAAAGCATTTTTTAAACTTTCAAATCGGATCAAAGTTATTCAGGACGAGGCCAAAGTAAGGGATTAACCGGTGTATTTTGGTTTAACTTTGACGCGTTCGCGGGAGTACGTAATGCAATGGCATTTACGATTTAATAGAATGTTTCAAACAAGGTAGCTGTTTATTATCTTACTAAGAAATTGCGTCATGCGTATATCATATGCGGTCTCCTAAGTTCGTATTCACGTTGATGTTTGGAGACTAGTGTTTGGTGTGGTCAGATTTTGAAAGTATATTTCAGGTCGAAGTCGAAGCCAATCAAGTTACCTATATGTTTATGGGAAAAATGAGAAACAATGAGGTATTGAAATTCATGGCAAATGTTGAATATGTGAATCATAGGCATGAGTCTAGGCGTCATGACCGTTGCTAATCACTAGCAAATAGACGACAAATAAGGGGACAATAAGGAAGACAATTGCCAATCCCGAATATTCGATAATAAAGTACTGACCTTTGGTTGTGTTTTCTGTGACTGGTGTTTTCCACAAATAACTTCTTATAGACCGTAATCAATAGCCAGCCATGGTGGTGGACAAGATAGATGCATTCCAGAACTACAATACATTCCACCTGTCAATGAACCCCTTGGCAATCGCTAAACATGGATCGAGGACAGAATAATGTATTGTAGTCAGGGAATGTATGAATCTTGCCACAACAAGTATGGTAGCTGACGTTCATAATTGAAACGGTCTATTTGTACATATAGATTGTCATAACTGATATGTCAATTTGCGGGAGAGTGTATGTATGACGATGTTTAATACTTATTGTGTCGCCCGGCAAGGATGCGGAAGGCACATACTTATCCAACTACTCTATGTCCGTCCGCATGTAGGGGTTGTTGTGTGTGCGTGTGTGTGCGGGTGCGCAGTGTGTGTGCGCAGTGTGTGTGTGTGTGGTGTGTGTGTGTGGGTGTGTGTGGTGTGTGTATGAGCATTTTTTTGTGTAAAGTTTCGGGTAACTGTTTTCAAATTGATCGTGGGTCAGAGGTTCAATCATAAAACAATTGCATGTCACGCTAAGTAAAGGTCACACCACCAAGGTCATAAGTGAACTTGTATAGAAGAGTGAAGGAAAAGTGAATCGCGAAAGCAGGCGACACCAGATGTCCCTTTAACATGGGACACAATAGGGAATGGTACGGCAATGACAAATTCTTAGTTTTTTTAATTCAGAGTGTGCTTAAATGAAAGATCGGCAGGCAATGAAAAATGTTAGGTTGTTCAATTATTACATTCTGCTGTGTGAGTCCTTATAGGCTTTACTTATAGGACACACGCGACACACACACACACCACAACAACACCAACACAACACACACACGCACACATACGTCAGCCAGTGGAATCTGAAATTCGAATTGGTTGATGGATAGATGAGCTAATATCCTGTATCACTTCCTTCGTTGCGTCAATCCATTCTGGACCGTTCTGGTCCCTAGCTTTAGAAATCCCGATACTAAGAAACCGATCTAATGTGCACTAATATTCGGGCTAGTTTTAGCTCATTCTACCATTTCCCTAGCGTATATTTTTGTCATACATTGTTTGATGCATTTTATAGTTTCATCTAACGTTTCATTTTGGTTGATTTTTGGTTGGACTTTGATCTCCTTCAAATTCTTTGTTGTAGGTATATGGTTATTAGAAGCGTACTTAAGAGCACCTAGCCCAAAGGCTAAATTGTATAAACATTGAACCACGGTATGCATCAATATTTATCCTAAGATGTGTATTTAGTCACCGTAAATTTATTTTAATCATCATCATTAGTTTTTATAGTGACCGTTATTTGTGTGGTGTATAAATATGGTCATTGACCTTTCCCCCATATCGGCCTGAACTACATAATAAGTATTGGTTTAATGACAAGCCAATATTCCTCTGTTTCGCAGCCATTCTTGTGGCGTTCACTCTCAAAGCGATGGAAAGCAGAAGGCTGCCAATCGTTATAGACGGGACGGTGGAACCTGGTTTCGATTATGTCTTGTGGCTTTTAGTATAGGTTCGTTTTTATAATAGTACTCTAAATTCAGGCAAAGGTCGATTAAACACTTGATGAGGCACATTTACTAATACACACCCTGGAAAATGCACGTAAAATACCGCATGGTGCTGACTGGTTTGCACCGGGCTAACCCATCGCTTTGAATGTTTTGAATACACTTCTTATAGCACTATTTGAGCCGACATGTACGCCAAGGCCGAGTCGAGATGGTTTTCTACACAGACTCGTTTTGCAATCTTTGTGATCTCAGTATTGATCAGCGTATACTATTTACTTTTTTGCGCGTAGCCAGGATCCCGCGCACTCGGGATGCGGATCCTGGATGATCCTGGCAGGACACATTGGCTGCTTACTATTAGGTTAATATCAGGGTCTACTTCAAAGGTCGAAACCGTGCAGGTCGTCCTCGAACAGGCCGTAGCAGAATTCAATGCTCGTAGCGGCAGATTCAAAGCCCGTAGCCCGTATAGCAGAATTCAATGCTCGTAGCTCGTAGAGCAGAATTCAATGCTCGTAGGCGCAGATTCTAATGGCCGTACGCAGAATTCAAATGCCGGTAGCTCGTATAGCAGAATTCAATGCTCGGGGCTCGTTATGGGCTAAAATTCCAATTCTCGTAGCGCAGAATTCAATTGCTCGTAGCTCAGAATCCAAGGTCGTAAACCGCGTAGGTCGGCCTCTAACAGGCCCGTACCCCCTTGCACGTCGTCCTCGAACAGGTCGTACCCTTGCAGGTCGTCCTCGAACAAGGCCGAACCCTTGCACGTCGTCCCTTGAACAGGTCGTGTCCTCGAACATGCCGTACCCTTCCAGTCGTTCCTCGAAAAGGAAGGCCGTACCCCTTCGAAGATCGTATTCATTATGAGCAGAATTGAAACCTCGTGCCTTGTACTCGGGCGTAGCTCTTGCCTAATGTTATACTCTCCACGGGGTGTATACGGGAGGATACACTCCACGTTGCCAAGAGTGGGATAGATTTGTTTGATTGTTATTGAATGATTGTTTTATGATTGTTTTTGGCATGATTGGTTTTTGCTTGCTTGTTTTGAATGATGGCATGACTTTTTGCCCGAATGTTTGACCGATTGTTTTGACCGCTTGTTGTAAACGAATGTTTCAATATTTGAATTACTATTCATGAAGTCCGGCAATCTCGATCGCGATCCCGGCCTGGGTGGGTCCAGTTTCACAGTGTTCTTTCTGAATGGCTACGTTTTAGTTGTAGTAATGAAATACCCTCGGCAATATCTGTATAAAACCCCATCTAATGACGTCACAATTTGACTCCGCCCTAGCTTACTGAAACTTTGTTTGATGAGAGCTATTTTATTTTCATTGACCTCTTATACATGAGGGGGGTGGCGATCGAAAAGTGAAATATTTTGTGTTCCGGCATAGGAAGAGAAAAGAGCCGTCTGCACAACTTTCGGTATGGCACTTGTACGGAAATTTCAAACAGATCATTAATTGCAAATTCGGAGAAATTCAGAAAGAAAAGAAATAATGTAAACAAACTGAGGAAAGGATAAGTGAAAAATAAATACATAAAATGCAGTAAATAAATAGCTAAGCCGGGAGTGAGCATGTTAAAACATAAGATAAATGCGGATTGATTTCAATATTTATATAGAAATAAAAGAATGAATGCATGCAGGGATGAATGAAGGAAAGAATGGAATGAAACGAATAATCCCAAGTTGCTTTTAATATTTGAATACATAATAAAATAAGAAAGACAGGAAGGAGGAAAGATGGAGGAGAGGGAAGGAGAAAGGAAGGGAGGGGGGAAAGGGGAGGAGAAAGGGGGAGGGGAGGGTAAGGTAAAGGTGAGGGGGAAGGGAGGGGAGGATTTGAAGGGGAGGGAAGGGTTTGCATGGATGGGAGGGGATCGAGGGTGGAAGGGGAGGGGAAGGGGAGGGAGGGCACATGACATGTGGGCATTAAGGGAGGGGAAGGAAAGGGGAAAGGAGGGGTGGGGAGGGAAAGGAAGGGAGGATGGGAATGGAGGAGGAGGAGAATATCTATTCTAGAAGACCCGAATTACATATATTTAACACAAACTTGCAATTTTAGGGAACCGTATTGTTTTAAGGGGGTGCAAAAATACACGTCATTTTCCCATGACTTTTACAGGTAATGGTTAGAAACGTCCACGGGATTGTTTGTTTTCAGCACATAAAAGGGTTATTATTTTCAAGGTTACTAATAATTGGTTTCTTATATGTATTTTTTGGATCTTTTGTTTTTATTTTATTGCTGGTATTTGGGGGTTGCCTTATGACCCTTCACAAGTGCCTATAAATTTAGTTCAAAAGTCCCTCGGGATAAAGGTTGCTTTTAAGCCCCCCACCACCGGAAATAACGGGAGTGAAACCTAGTGGTCCCTTCAGGGGTGAAATCCCTAATCGGCAGTATGCCTGATTGATTCTCAAAAACCGCTGATGAATTCCCATCCATTTTTACCATATGGCAAGAAGACATCAGTTTGATTCAATTTGTTCTGCGAACTTGAAGTGCGGAGAAGAATTGGAGAGAAAAAATGCATTTGAAAACTCAATTTATGCCATTTCAAAAATCCCTAACCTGCTAGAAACTGGAATCAAGTTTAGTCTCATTCTAATGTATTGGGTCTAAACACCCTATTGACTCCACAAGATCCGAGCACGAACGTATTGTATACAAACGCACACGAGAATACCGCACTCAAGCAACACAACCGGGGGGGTAGGAGGTAGACACGACTCCTGGATTTGGAATTCGAGGATTTCAAAACGCGATTTTGGGGAATTGTTCCGTGCAGTCTCTGTCTCTGTGGTATTAAAAAATCAATCGTAAACTCGTTCAAGGATCTTAGTAATATCATGATAATTTAGGAAAAAGATTAAGGTTAAAATCCGTCAAGGTTAGTGGATTAATCTCGCTGCAAAAACAGTGTAATTTATAACGGTCATTTAAGTTTACATAATTCGTGGCCAGGCCTAGTCTTTAGTAAGTCTGTGTACAGTTCGATATGCAAGAGCCGGAAGTGGATGCAGTTGAATTCGCTGTGCTGTAGGTTGGCATGTCCTCCCCCCCCCCGACGCAAAGTATACCGGACAAGTATTGAAAATGCCTTTCAATCCAAGACCTGATGTGGTCATTGTGATGAATGTTTCTGAAGTTACGTATTAGGAATTTTGTTTTATGGTGTGACTTTTTGCAGCCAACCGTTTTTGGCACAGTTATGACAGAAAAAGGACCGTATATTTATCGTGAGCCGTTAACACCATAGAATCTAATACAGTGTTTAATGTGTAGTTATATAGAGTGCTAATTTCCGTTATTGCCGTAGTATGGTTTACAACGGGATGCCAAAATCCGACCTTACCCCCTGAGTCTCTTAAATTGAATATAACATGGCGTCTAAGGCCAGCACCTCATAAGCTTTTGTCGTAAAATAAGCACGACCTCTAACATTCCAAGTGTGAAAAATTATTTCTAAACGGAATAAATAGGGGTGAAAGAAACCATAGTCCGCTCGGGAAGCCACAGTCCTGGCTCCGTAGACGATAACAGAATAAGCGCGAAGCGAAACTAATGTGGCGTGAAGAGTCAACTGAATTGAGTGCCCATATTCTTCACCGTTTGTAGCAGGATATGAGTAAGCTAATTATTTATAAATATGTGTGGTAGGTAGCATCGACAAATTATGGACTACAAGCCATGTGCCCTCCATCCCCCGTCCCTGTCAACCATCCCATCCAGCTCCTCTAACCATCCCCATACCCTTACCAATCTCGGCCCTCCCCCGATCCCGTCCCCGAAACAAGCCAGACTCCCGGAACCCTCCCTCCCGGGGTTAACCCTCCCTGCCAGACCCGTAACCAATAAATCCATCCCTTCCTACTCACGCCCGTAATCCCAAACCTCCCCTCAGCCATGAACCAACCCCCCTCCCACTCCTTCCATTTCACCTTCTTTCCTTCCTCCCTTCCTCCCATCCCACCTTAGTTTGTCTTATTTTATTTAATTATTAATAATAATAAAGGCAAGTTGGGAATTATTCGTTCATTTCATTATTTAGTGGCTTAGTACGCATTATCTCATAACATGCTCTATTGATACTTTATTTACTACATGTATTTATTATTTCACATTCCTCAGATGGTGTCATTATCTTTTTTGGAAATTTCTCCTGATTTGTCATTAATTATCTGTTTTGATAAATAACAAAATTCATTTGTGTGAAAAAACCTCTTTATTTTGGCCTTATTTTGAGGAGGCCTAAATTTCAAAATTGACGTACAAGTAAGTGTCAGTGCAAGTGTGCCAAGACGACGACTTTTTGCCCCTTCATATGCGGACAAAAATGTTCCACTTTCGATCGTCGCAGCTTATCCAGTTGTATAGGACTAAAGGTCAGTGAAAAGAGCTCTCAAAAAGTTTCAGTAAGCTAGGGGGCCAAATTGTGACGTCATTATACGCGGGCTTAAAAAAAGATATTGCCGCGACGGTATTTCATTTACGACAAACTAGAACTTACTACATTTTCCATGATGAAAACACTGTGCACCCGGGCTGGGATCGAATGGAGCATTCCTATGCGTACAAGGCATTCAATACTCAAAAAATGGTCAAAAACACAATCAAAAACAATCATTCAACAATTAAACAAACAATCAACCAAAACAGTCATTCAAACAATCATTCGACATTGCAGTGTCGCTCGTACACGTTTAGGCACGTATTTTGCACACTGAAAGAGAGAAACCGGCGTGTTTTTTGTTCGTTGAAAACCTGGTTTGTCAACCGAAAAACCAGGTGTTTCGATTGAAAAACCAATTTTTCAATCTGAAAAGCAAGGTTTTTTGATAAACCAAGTTTATCCGGGCCGCTAACTTGTTTTTTTTTCGCTCGAAAACCAGGTTTTTCAAAACTTTGCTTATCGGATTTGAAAAACCAGGTTTTTCGATTTGAACAAACCCTGGTTTTTCGATTCGAAAAGCTAGGTTTTTGATAAACCTAGTTTTAATCAAGTCCGGAACCTAGGTTTTTTCGATTGAAAAAAAAACAGTTTTTTCAAAACTTGGCATCTTCAAATTTGAAAAACTATGTTTTTCGATCGAAAACCAGGTTTTTCAAAAACCTTGAATATCAGATTTGAAAAACCCGGTTTTGCGATTTGAAAAACCAGGTTTTCGGTCGATAAATAGGGTTTTTCAAAAACCCCTAGCTTTTCAAATCGATAACTGGTTTTTCAAATTGAAACACGAGGTTTTCGATTCGAAAAGCTAGGTTTTGAACAAAACCTTAGTGTATAGACTGATTAAACCTGGTTTTCGATTGAAAAACCTGGTTTTTGAAAACTTTGCTTATCGGATTTGTAAAAAACCAGGTTTTTCGATTGAAAAACCAGGTTTTTCGATATCGAAAAGCCTAGGTTTTTGATTAAACCTAGTTCATCGGGGCGAGAAACCTGTTTTTCGATCCGAAAAACTAGTTTTTCAAAAACCTAGCTTATCAAATTTGATAAACTGGTTTTTGGTTTTTTCGATTTGAAAAGCTAGTTTTTGATAAACCTAGTTTATCGTCGAGAAACTGGTTTTTCAGTGAAACCTGGTTTTTCGGGGGTTGAAAACCCAGTTTTTTCGGCTAAAACTAGTTTTTTTCTCACTCTCATTTTGCAAACACTTGCCATACAGGCGTTACGCTCAACACTACTCCGAGCTACGTGAGTACGAGGTACGCGCGTTTGAATTCTGCTGTACGACCTACGAACATTTGAATTCTGCTCTAACTAAACGAACTTTGAATACTGCGCTACGAACATTTGAATTCTGCGCTACGAACAATTGAATTCTGCGCTACGATCATTTGACTTCTGCGCTACGAGCATTTGATTCTGCTATAATTAAACAGCTACGAGCATTTTAATTCTGCTATACGAGCTTCAAGCATTTGAATTCTGCGCTACTAGCATTCGAATTCTGCGCTACGAGCACTTGAATTCTGCTATACGAGCAACAAGCATTTGAATTCTGCTGGCCATACTGAGCTACGGGGCAATTTGATCAGCGCTACTATCATTTGAATTCTGCTACTCAGCCTGTCGAGGACGAGACCCTGTCCGGTTTCGACCTTTGAATTATGACCCTGATATTCCCTCATAGCTTACGGCCTAGTCGGCCCTCGGCTGGGGTCCAGGGCAGAGCCCCGGTTAGCCTTGTTCAAAAGCCTGTCGCTAAAACCGTACTAACTTGCTTTTTTTTTTAAAATTGACATTTATTCTCAATTATTTTGAACATTGTGTTTGCAGGTTTGAAATCAGTGCTTAGCATTGACTGACTTACCTGTCCTATAGAAGATTCAATAAAAAAAATAAATGGTATTATCATTGGTGGCTATTGTGCACACTTGATCTAGGAGCCTGCTAGTCGGGCTATAAAAACCACAAATACCTATGTGGTCAGGTGCAGTGGCATAGGCGAATTGCATGAGTGTGATTATGGAACTTGCTATTGGAAGGCTGCAAGCATGAACATAGGCCAGGTGATTAGAGCCATCAAATTAGGTGCTGATAAAATGAATTGGTGCCACGGTTTTTGCCATTTTTTAGGTTTAGGGAGGGGAATATGCTCCACTCCTCGCACGATTTCTGCATATACGATCCGTGACATTATTTGTATCAGACGTGTGAACAGTGATGAGTTGGTATATGAGCGCATTGAACAAGGCTAAAGCCCCGGTGGGGGTTCCGGGCGACAACCCACTGATCTCTATACAGGTAGGCTTCGCCGCTCGAACGTGAGGAAACCGGAAATTGCACGACGGCCCTTTGTCTACCCAACGATCCCGATCCGTGCACGGACAAAGGAATAGGGAAAAATATGAAAAAGACAGAAATAGGCGATGAATTGCGCGTATGTCAAGGTTTGTCAATTTGGTTTGATTTTCGAGTATGTGTGGTATGTTCGAACAAAAATATGAGTCAAACTGTTTTAAAATATCTTAAAATGCCATATCTCAGGTTTTCAGCTCACAGACAAAATTCATGGAATGGCATATATAAGTGCTTTCACTACTAGCATTCCAACAGATATATTCGATATTAGTAATCCTCCTTCAAGATTTTTTCCGCTTTACTAACCCCACCCAACACCCCACCTATTCATGTATTTCACTCTTTTCCTTAAATTTATGATACATATGGAATGTTGGAACTTATTTGGATACCAATGAAAGAGAAAAACGCAAAGCAATCTTGTGGTCCATATTATAGGAATCGGATGTGTAAAAGGAAAATCACAGGGTGGTGGTTACCCCCCCCCCACGCACCAGAGAAATTGTTAAAAATGGCTCAGGTAGACGAGAGGTAAGCATTCCTTTTCTTTCTGAAAATGACCTAGTATCTCTTTTTACAGGCATGCACGGTTCTATTTTAAAAATAATTACTTAAGATATTTTGGATACAATTCCTGGGTGTATGACTTATGGTCGGGGACAAATGCTCGTTCCAAAAAAGAGCGACTATAGCTGAAAATGCGGGACAACCTCTTAGGGGTATGCAATTCACAATAAAGAAGTTCTAGGGGGTATAAATTCAGTTGTGTGATTGTGAATGGTTGACAGGTTCAATGACTAAAAATAGGAAAAGGTAAACTCAACAAATAATCCAAAATAAAACCCGAGTGTGTAATTTTCGTATATTGGCTATTTAAAGTATTTTAGTTAAAGTATTTGAGAACAAGGTCCCACAAGGGGTGTAATTTTACTGCAAATGGTCCATTATTTTAAAAAAAAAAACCTGAAAATCTAGAACAATTTTACAAACAAAAAAATGGGCTCGGCAAGACTCCGTAGAGGTTTATTTTCACTGAAAATTGGTCTTGTTATCCTTTTAGGGGTCAATTTCAAACAACCCTGGATATGAGCAGGGTATCAACCAACCCCTGAAATCTCCCCCCCCCATCGGATATAAAATCTTGCTTCTGAAAGAAAAGATAACCACTGTATTCTATGGGGTTCAGTATACTGCACAAAATCATTGTTAAATCACTGGGAAATTAAATGGATGGAACTGAAATTTTGGTTCTTGTTCTTGACCTTGGATTTTATAAGCTAGAGTTATACTAGGTTCAACAATCGTGTCCCAAAGGAAAAAGTTTGGACAGCGTCGATTAGTTGAGAAAGGGGCCAGAAAAGATGTGGCCCGATTCACCTGTTTCATGAGCGAAAAATTAAAGATAATCGGCCATTGCGTTTCGTCATTCCCATTTTAAAAGACTAATTTATTATGAAAACTAGGAACGTATTAGTGCGCCATACTGGTATTACCATGGAGTTAAAGTATTTTAAGAGCACATAGTCTTACGTGGCAATGCAGTGCAATACCGTATTATGTACAGTGTATAGGCTACGACGCACCCACCAGTATCATCAATAATCGGTCACAAAATTGCCTAGATTATATTTGTTTACTTAAAAATTAAAAAAAGAAAAAACCTAAAAAATTAAAAAAAAAAAAAAAAAAACCCTTGATATTTTTCAGATATTGGCCAGAACAGTACTTTATAAGGCAATAAATGTTAATGTATACTCAACCATATGAACCCGTGCAAACCGATTGGTGAATGTTTGGGTGTAGAGCAAACAGGGACGCTGCGCACATTCCGGTATATTCACCGGCGCGCTATTCAATAGCGGGAGACGGCACATCCGTTGTGTAGAGATCAGTGGACGACTTCCCGGAAAATATGAGTTTTTCCGATTTGAGCATTATTTTAAGTGCACTTCATTCTTTCTTCCTGTTCTAGACCACGGAACAACCTATATACCACTCCCTCAAACGTTATAGGGATATAGTGTGTGGGGTCTTCAGTTACATTCACCAAACGGTGCGCCACCAACGGTTCTGATGCCGGAGAGGCGAGGTTTTCCCGATGCAATTACAGTGTTATTAATACATATTATATATGGATAATGTTAATATAATAATACCAATAAAAATAATTTGACAATAATAATACATTGCAGGAAAATTCATCAGGTCAGGGGTTTATCGCTCGAAATTACTATAAAACAGCATATCTCAATTACTTGTCCGCAGAACCCCAGATTTACCTGACAGTGGTCAAGATTTTGGTATCTGACGAAAGCTACTATTTTTCTCATTTACCTGCCGAAATATTTTGGTATCTTCGGAAAGCCTCTTTTTTCGTATTACCCTGTTGAAAGCTTAGCGGTTAATGATGTTTGGTTTAGATATTATGAGCGAAAACTGTGCTCCATTTTTGTCGGCCAATTTAATTGTACAAAGTACTCTATTGGGCGTACAAAATCACGTTTTTAGCTCTACATGAACATGGGTTGTTTTGAAGTATCGTTCGCAAAACATGACATCCGGGAGGTTTTGGGCACACCAACAGCGAAACAATTCTCGGGAAAATGAACACGAGTTTCCCTAATACCACACGCTAGCACTCATATCTTCCCTGACCGGCGTACTTATCATTTCCGCACCGCCGTACAAAGGGTGGTGGAAACTTCGGCCCATTGCACCTATAGGGCTATCAATTGTTTTTTAAATCCTGACTCAAACCGTAGTGCATCATTAAAAACTACACCCATTTGCTATTATAACTGTGCCGTAAATAATAATAATTAAAACAAAAAACAGACTGATTCATACACATAACCCTACGCTCAATTGCACTGGTTGCTATGTACGTACGTACAACATACAAACAATACCCGCATTGCATCATACATCTGAGCCGAAGCCTGGTATTTACTGTATGTATTTCCAATTTTAAAAAATTCCATCGTTCAGATCATGAACAAAATCTGGGAGTTTAAAATTAAGACTTTAATTAAGATATGATTAAAACATAACAAAAAAAATGATTGAACGTTAAAAAAATTATGTCAAATTCGAATTCACGCCGCGGAAACTTGGTTGCGACTTTAATAAATGGTTACAATCATAATTAATGATAGCATGGAAAACTTTGTTTTTTACTGATTTTTGTGTTGGGAGGGGGATGAGGTGGTGGGTGATGATATTTCCTTTTGTTACTTTAAGTCAGTCTTCAATAATTGTTAACGGGGAAATTCACATAAAATTGCAGGTTTGACTTCTTCAAAAGTTGAAATTATATTGTGAAATTATTAGGAGGGTTCAAGTGTTAAACGGGAATTGGTTATAAAGCGAGCGTGATCCCCATTAAAATAGTGTTTTTTCGGGAGAAAAGGAAAATCAGAAACAATGTTAGTTGTTCGTGTGGTGTGGGGTTTTGGGGTCAAGATCATCCAATTAAGATGGAAACTCATATTAATATTAAAGGGGCATTCGTGATCCACAACCCCCACTTACATTTATATCATCTTGAACCGTTGCCTTAGTATCCACGCGTACCTATACTCGATTCATTCTGATATGTGACCCGTACCATTCTTGCGGAGGGTGAAAAATTAATGAGGCGCAGGGACTTATGTTAATCATGAAGCAATGTTAAGGTCTGCTGAAATACACTATAGTGCATTACCATACATGAATGAAATTGGATTTAGTGGCAGGTGAGAGTGAGTTAAATGACTAGAGGGTTACTCCAAGATAATCGGGTGGCACGTACATTTGAATTCTTTTATTTTTCTGGTAGAGCTAGGTTTGGACCCCCTCTCCGGTACTTTTGTATTTTCTTGTCCTAAGCAGACAGAAAAATTTACAGCACAGTGGCCTATGGGATCGTGGGAAACAATCTACTGGCTCAAACCACAAAACCGCAAGATCGGGATCACTCAAATTTTGGGGAATAACTTTTCTCACGGCTATCTAGTGAACAATAAAACAGAAAGACGATGGAATCACAACTGCACCGTTAAAGGGGGCCTTCCCTTTAAGGCCGCTTAAACTTATAGAAATTTGGCTTTTGTTCTTTAAATTTCATTAGAGCTATTTTGAAAGCGGAGGGCAGTGAACACAAGAAGGTGGGCCTGCATTTGCGGCCTAATTACAAGGGTGAGGACAGGTGTTAAACCTATGGGGAGGGTACGCTGATTACGAAGCCTCACAACCCTGGCGACAAGATACAATGTCAATTGTATTCTCCGTAACAAAAGGTAAGACTAAACAGATTTAAATGTCCAGGTTCATTGATTAAAGCGTGTAAAGAGGGCTTTGGTTTTAGGGTTCGTAGCTAATCGTTGATGGTATTAAATAGTGACGTGTCTTTCCGAGAAAAGCGAGTGTGAAATGATATCAATTTCTTGATGACAGAGTGAAAAAATATGCTTCCAAAGTCATAAGTAACCATGCACCACTTTGTCAATTCAAAACTGAGTTTTTCAAAACCCGAACAGGGATGTTACGATATTTTGCTATGACAAATTGACGTACACACTATACCCCAGTATGTAATAAATTTTTAATGACCGTATCCCATTAAAGTGGCGTACGTCACTATGTAATATATCACAAAAGTTGAAATAGGCGATATTTTGTACAGTATTGGTATTATAATATTGAGGTGCCGTGTTTACGTCACTAAGAGGCGACTTCCAAACTCAATCATCGGTTGCTCACAGGTTAGATGCGGTTCTTTCGGTTACAACTGATTTCTATTGTAAACAATGAAATCCGGTTGAGCCGACATATACCGCCTGTCAGCTGGTGGTTGAGGTTTGAAACTACTCCTAAACAATGTCAGTATTTCCATTTTCTTCACCGTGAGCAATATCGATTAATGAATTAGGGACTTGGTAAAATTGAAGAAAATAATATTTAGTACCCAAAGACCAAGATTGACCAAACTTCACAACGTAATACGTCGACGAAATTCTTTTTATCGTGTCCAAACACAGTGGTTCTCAGTGCTATATACAGAGTCGGGTACAAAGTCTGGTTGTTTCCTTGAATTCGGCAAGGTCCTGGTTTATGCATTGTTGCTTACTTTACTCTTAGTCTTCTTAATGTGCGTCTTGTAAGAGAGGGTGCTTTCCAAGGTAACCCCTAGATAGACAGGCTTAACGCAGTGCTCCTGTGTTTCCCAGACCAAGTTACGTCAAGCTGTCGTTTGGCTTCACCTTTGCGTAGATGGAAAGCACACACCTGTGTCTTGGATGGATTTGCACTTAAGTGGTTCTCCTCAAAATAAGGAGTGAGTTTATCCAAAGTTTTGAGAGTCTCTCTTCTCTGTTTTGGTAACGTCCACCCCTCGCCCCCGGTATATCTTAACCGCGCAATAAAGCTTTATAGGGCCATTACACACAGAGCTAATTCCAACCCCATATTTTCTTCTAATTATAAATATTTTTAAATACACCTTCTTTTCATGACCGCATACGAAATCGTTCCGCTGATAACATAAAAAAAATGATACTAAGGAAGAATTTTGAGGTGGGTAATTTCTCCATTTTTGAGAAGGATATCGCTACTCCTATTCGCTCGAATTGGGCGATTCGCTGTAAGTAATACCCGGGTCGATTGTAATGCAGACTGCCAGAGTTTATCAATAGTCCAGTTATTTTATGATTTGACCCAAAACAAATTGCAACAGAAACCATTTTGGTGTTAATATACTGTGAAATTGTCTAAAAATAATATATTAAAAGTTTACCAAAATCAACCTAGTGGAGCATGTTGAAATAAGGGGAAAATTTGTACAAAGGGTGTTAAAAAAAATAGAATTGTTCGAATTGATTTAAATGATGTACCAATTTATTGGGCTACTCTTAAGGATTTAAAAAAGGTACAGTTTGCCCTATCTGTGAGTTATAGTTTCAGTACTATAGGCACATAACAGTTCAAAGTCATCCTGGGGTAAAATTCATAGAACGGTCCGATTTTGATCGGACTGGTTGTAAATTGTTCAATTTCTCCCACTTGATAAGTAAATGTAATTAGATTCTTTGTTTAAACGTTCTATATAAGAGTTACATAGCTACGACTATTGACCTCCCAGAGACCCTGTAGCCCCCAGTCACATTTTCCGTTCCAATTATGCAACGAATATCATAGATGGTGCAACCAGTATATTTTCGGCTCCTGTACCATTAGACGAACAATTTTACACCATTTTTATAACGAACGGATACATCTGAAAATTGACCCCCATTGTGACCTTGAACCTATTTTGACTCATAACTTTTGAACTACAACCTGCAGATAGGGCAAACTATACCTTTTTTTACTCTTGGAAAGGTGACGAACACTTTTGGATACTTTTTGACGCGTTTTGTTCCGTTTCATGTTTTGACCCCTCTATAAACCTTAGTACCTTACCCCCTTAAAAATATATGTTCCACTCCTTTAATTTTGGTGAACTTTTGATATGTTGTTTTTAAAGGTTTTCTCGATACAATGCTGGAGAAAATGATTCTGTTGCAATTAGTTTTGGGTTAAGGCATCATTTATTCTATTTTGACTGGTCTACAAGGCAATACTTAGTACAATACTTATAGTATATAGTCCGTTCACAAAAAAAAAAGTCACTTGGGCCCTTATGGGTAAACAGACCGACTTTGTAATAAAATAATTCCGGAGTCATTTTATTCAGTTGAGTTGATTCTTACGGCATCCACCCTGTTTGACCGGCCTGTGACCTTTGGGGTTTTAATATCAATGAATACGAGTCTATGATATTCATGTAATAGACACATTTGTTGATTAAAATTACGGTAAACTTAAAAGTTACCCTACAAATTACCCGGATGTCTTTAGCCTCTTATTAATGTCCCTATCTGTCCCTATCTTGTGGTATATTATTTTCATGTTCAAAATATATCTGTATTATTCAAATGCCCTAGAATATTATTTCCGAGCAAATTGAAGAAATTTCATATTTTTGTGAAAATGTGCCAGTACCGCTCTAAATACGCAAGCACTGCATGTTTTGTTTTGTTTTTTTGGCCGGCGTTGACGTCACATGTCACCTCATCTATGTTTTTAGTTTAATCTTTCCTTTTAAGATGCATTAATCTTTTATATTATTTGTAAACTAGGCATGGCAGCATTGTGAATGGCTATTCTCGTATATAGATGCCATCTCGACTATGAAGCAAAGGTTCCACACTATTGCCGAATTTTCTCAAAACGCCAGGAAAACACACCGTCAAAATGCTCTTGAATCACGAGGTTGGTGTTTAACTTTAATGTATTTCAAACCTCTGAAACCAAGGCTTTGGGTACAGTGAACCATATTTAAATCCCGACAGGACCGAAGCGTAATGATTATTCGCTTTCCTTCTTCTTGCTATGAGGCAGCAGCTAAATGTTTTTGTAAACGTTTGAGTCCAACATCCACGGTTATGGTTGGGGTTTGAGATATCTGTATCCACCGGCGGACTAAGGAAGGGTATCTTTGAGAATTGATCCTCAGTCTGTGATGGAGAACCACATTGTCAGGCTGGCGAGGCTGCAGCCCCCCATCGGTGCATATTGATGTTGAAGCGACCGACTCCATGTGCGAATCCGGTTTTAGGTGACCCATTCTTTGCGAGGAAGATAGCTACCAGGTGGAAGTTCTGTCCTTTAGGCGGTATAGAGAGTTGAATCTGGTCTTGGAATGTCTACCAGGCAGTATTCCAAGTCTGTAAGATGCTGAATGGGGAGCCGGGAGTTGAGAGCGTGTCGGCAGAAAGTCGACGAGAGCGCAGCTCTGTCTACCGAGTTGGTGTGATTCTTTGACAGTGTTATGCAGCAGGTTGCTTGTTTGTCCATCATGGCCTTATTCACTAGTTTGTGCGAGTGGTGCTCCCTCCGAAGTGCTGCAGTTTCAATACAGATGGGAGTGGGGCGGAGGCATCCAGTTATGGTTCTCAAGCTCTCTTTGAGTACCGTGTCCAGCTTCTTTGTGTGAGAGCTTTTCAACCATGCTGGGCAGCATATTCAGCAGTGCTGTATACACCATAGCCCAGGCAGTGGTGCGTGGGGTTGTTGGACTGGCACCCCATGAAGATTCAGCAAGTCTGCACAGGAGGTTATTCCTCGAAGATACCTTGCGTGGCAATACGGACTCGAGGTTGCTGGCGGTAAGGTACGGTGGGCCGTTCAATCTTCGCTCCCAGTAGGTTGGTGTAGGATTGTATGCATGCAGAGGCGCTCCATTGAGGTTGATTGAAGCTGGCGATGAGCCCTCTTGAATATGGATCTGCTGCAATAGGGCCTGTGGTATTATGTGCTTTCTACTTCGTCCATGCTGTCCGCGTGGAGGAGGGCAAGATAGAGTCGGCGTAGCCCTATTGTCTAGATGTTGTTTGAGGTATAAATCGCTGATATACAATTTGAACAGCATAGGAGCCCATTCAGATCCTTGTGGTACACCGTTCCTCAGACGAACGCAGACGACTACTCTGCCCATCAACACTGGGTCTTGGACAATAAGCTACGTTTGCAAGATGTTTACATATTAATTGTACAAGGTGAACGATGCCGGGTATGGTGCATGTCGGACGCTTGAGTGTCAGGCCCTGGGGTGCCACACGGTGTCTAATGCTGCATTACGTCCCCCAAGATGACGCCTTCCTTACGGCGCTTTTCAAAGCTTTCCGCAATATCATTTGTGAGTTAATCTGATGGAACATTGCTCCGGCACGGCGAAATCCTGCTTGTTCGTCAGGCGATGGGGGTTCGACGACGGGCTCCCGCCGGGCCAGGATCATCCTCTCAAGGAGTTTTTAAGGAAACACACAGTAGTGATATTTGGCGTTAGTTCTTAGGGTTGTCAACAGACTTGTTTGGTTTGGGGCGTGCGATGAGAGTAGCTCTCCTTCCATATCTTGGGTAAATGACGGTTGGTAGGCAACCTGTGTAGACCTCCTGGAGCCAATCTTAGCAATCGTGTGCCGCATTGCATCAGGAACTCTGGCGTATGTTATCAGGGCCCTGGGCCTTGCCACTCTTTATTTGGCTATAGCCGAGGTTAAGCTCATCTCTATGCGAAGGATGTTGAAAGTGACCCGCCCACGCCGTTGTTGCTTCGACGGTTTTGGTGATCCCTCCTTTTTTGACAAGAGCGAGTGTGATCCTTATCAATGTTGTTCTTGACGACCATTTGCGAGAGTTGCTCGCAATTGAGAGTTGGCAGTCAACTGGACTTCGATTGTTTGGAAATTCTGCCTGTGAGGCGGTTTATAATCTTCCAGGCCTCCTGCTGGAGTGGGTGAATCGATTCCTTGGACCGTCCTCCTCCCAGCGCTCGCGGCGTTTCCTGTCCAAGCAGTTTTTGTCAGGTCTTAAGCCTGGATGAATGGCTTCTTCCCGGTTCATAAGTCAGGCAGTCATGTAAAGATTATCACATTCCTCATCCAAGGATTGATATAACTGCTACGGCGCCTTGGTATGGTCTCTTTCTATATTAATAAAGAGTTGACACAGTGCTGTGTAGGAACTGTCCAGTTGGAGAGGTGTGGTGTCGGGGGGTTGGGTACTTCTGAATCCACCAGGTTCTTGAAGGTCCCATCTGCCTTGCGAGTTTCCACCTTTTTCACTTTCTTTGTTGGTACAGACTTAGCAGGGCTCTCCTGAGCGATCAGTGATGGTCTGTGTTGGGACTTCGGAAAGCGGTCGAGAAAAGTACGTGAATGGGGGGTGGTGTCCATGTATGCAATAGCGAGGTCAGGGTTTGTAGACTTATTCCACCTTCCGGAGTTGAGGTGTCTGGTTGCTTGGGGTCGTGCACTAGTTTGACAATTTTATCCCGATTTTTTGGGCCCAGCCTCTAGGGTAGCTCCATCAGGGTTGGTTTTTCCTGTAACCCCAGGTAATGCTATGACTGTTAAAGTCGCCGGCATAAATGCAAGGTGCACCATAAGTTGGTAGAGAGTCTGCTTGAAGCCGATGGCTAGGTGGCTTGTAGACATTGGTGACATGAACACCTGCAATTTTGGTAGTGGCCCATTCCAGGGTGGAGTCTGCAGGTGAGGTTGCAATTTGTTTCCATTGGGCTGAGTTACTGGCAAAGGTGGCAATCCCGTGGGTAGCGCTCTTGGTGTGTGCAGCTAGGGTGTAGCCGCAGATGTTCAGAATGGAACTGTCGGTAGCGTGTGTCTCTTGGAAGAGAATCGCAGTGACTTTATGCGTATGTGTGAGGTGTTCGATGATGTTTATTTGCTTAAAGGTGCATTTCGTAATTCCAGCATCTTCTGTTTTATTCATGGTTCATTAGATATCCTTGACAAAAAGCTTATTCACAAAATTTTAGTGATGACCAATTCCTTGTTTCCATAGGTCACTGTGTGTAATTTCTGTCAGAAAATTGCGAATTTCTTACATATACGGCCGAATGTGCATATAATATTGATACACATGGATTACTAAGGCTAACGGTTCAGATGATATAAATATGTAACCTTTTTTTGATGTAAGTCTGTGGGACGAGCTTGTGGCTCACGCAATGCCCCATTAATTAAAAATAAACATCACCATGCTCCGTATTTCTTGCGTACCTACGGAAAAAGGAAGGTCAATTCCGTGACCTTGGAAAGTGAAGGCTTATTGCTTGGTGGATTTGTCTTCTATGAAGGTATTGCAACAAAAGGTATACTTGGCACTTTCTCTTGTATTTGTTATCAAAATAAATGACAACCTAGGTCAATGCCATTGACCTCTATATATTGATCCCCGAATTTTAGAAATATGTTAAAGAGTGCAAATTATTGTATGATAAACCATTGGAGCTCATTTTCAAAGAAATCAAAGCAATATAAAAGATTTGACTGGTGATGACCTTTGACATTTTACGAGTTTTGTCTTATATTTGTAATGATTAAAAGTGCATGACACTCTTTTTCCGATTACAAGGATTCTAAAAAGATATAGTTTACACTATCTATGGCTTATAGTTTCGTAGTTATGGGGTAAACTATAAAAATGGTTAAAAAAGTCAACTTAGGTGTACGTGGATTCAGAAGTTAAAAGTTGCCTTGATTCAAATATGTGGTGCAAATTGTTTCCTAGCTTAAATGATTGAAATAAGGAATAGTTTGCTTCATCTGCTATGCTTAGCTTTCACATTTTCCAACAAAATAGGTCCAAAAGCTGCCAATAGCTGTTGACTTTATTCGCCATTTTGGTTAATAACCAAACACCTAAGATAGTCAAAACAATTCCTACATTTCATTCTATGAGCTAAACCAACAATTTGAACCACGTTTTACAAAAATTGGAGCACCTTTTCATTTTTTACCCATGTACAAACCAAAATTGACTTTTTTACCGTTTTTACACCCCGTAATGCCAAAACATACCATAGGTCGTATAACTATACCTTTGGGAATCCTTGGTACTTCATCAAACATCATGGTGACTTTTCAACACAGTTGGCACATTTTAAAAATTTTATCCTGTTTAACCTTTAATCCACGCTGGGGGCCAAGAAATGGGTGTGGCAGTGCTTCCATCAATTCTTTTATTATCAATGCATAGGGTACCCCGTGGTACCAAATTTCACAATTTTATCCAGATTTGCACACTCCATGAGACATGCACACTACAGTCCCCGCTAAAAAATTTTTAACTCTAGGTAAGGACGTTTTGGGGGAATTCAGCTTGGCAAACTCCATGTTTAAATGTTTAATATTTGTAAATTTCGTCGGCCGCGTCACAAGGCTTAGGAGATTTTCAACGTGGGGGGCTGAGCCCCAGTCAAAAGTTCTGTCGAACCTGATGATGTCCAGGGGGCGTAGCGCCTAAGCGGGGATTGGGCAGAGCCCCTTGGTGGGGTGAGGGGGAAAGTCCCCCTGTAGCTGTAGCTTTAAACGTACGAAACATGGCTTAGAATCATTATTTTATGGGTATTTAGTGACATTTTATAGCTCATATCCTGTTGTATGTTTTTAAACTTTACATCACTTTTACCAGGTTTGAATTATTGGGGGAGAGGCTGAGGGCTGAAAGGTACTTCAGTCCTACTAATATTATTAGAGGGGCTAAGCCCCCTAGATGTGTATGCGACACTCTGATGTACAAAATGAGTTAAAATGACTTACCCGGGTGAATCATTTGACCCACGTAAGTGAGTAATAGATGGGTCACCTCACGAACCAAATTGACCCAGTAAAAGAGTGTTATTCATTTGAGAGCCAGAAGTGAACGAACTTTAGATAGTTTGTGAAAATGAGCCTGAGTTTAAAGGGGGGTGATAGAGTTTACGCAATTGCTCATGTTCAATTATCTAAAGACTGTCAATTTTGGAAGAGCAAGTAAAAGAACAATTTGTTTGTCATCATGAACAGAATGTCCATTTGTTTTTGACAATAAAGTTCACTCCTTTTGCGGGTTGCCAAAGTAAGCGTTATATAGCTTGTTGGTGTATGCTCCAGTTTAGAAAAACCGTATGCATAATACGTAGCGGTTAGAGTTCCGAACTTGACATTTTACTCATAATCGTTTTTTAGAACTATTAAAAGTAAATAGCGGATAGGGCCTATAAAATTGTAGAGCGAAATATTTTCCGGTTCATCTTAGATTGACAATTGTCAACCAGATGTTTGAGGTAATTCAACTTGACCTTGCCAATCAAAGCATGAATAGCTATGGGACCAACAATGTTGGGTCCATGATGATTATTTACATGAACCAAATGATCTTGTTGTTTCAAAGGTAGGATCTATAGTTTTGGTTTAAGAGGGGGGGATTAGAGTTACGCAAATACCGCTGTTCGGTATCCAAGGCCATCGGTTTTGGAAGAAAGAGCAGGGTGAAAACCAGACCAGTTTCTTGTCTTCATGCGAACATACTGTTCCATTGTCTTTAGACAAGCAATAGTCCCCTTTGAGGGTTTGCCAAAGAGAAAGCGTACAGAGGCTTGTAAGTTTTTTGCTAAAATTGTAAATAAATTCAATTCAACAATCCAATTTGAAATAGAATGGGGAAAAACAACAGGAGTTTCTCTAGTTTTGGACCAGCAGGAGCTAGCATGGTAGGACGCGGTTTCGATTAACTATGATCAAACACTTTGATACTTTTTGGCTATATTTCATCGCTACTTTTGCTATGCTTAAGTTTGGGTCTACTTGGTGTTTTGGTAATATTTTTGATGAAAAGAGCATAATCACTATCCCTTTTAGACCACTCATGAATAGGAACTAATGTTCATTTAGTGTGTAGTAGACCTTTAAATAAAACACAAGATGCAAGCAGTATGGGTTTATACATTAGTGTTATTAGGTCCATTTTTGTGACAAAAATCTAAAAATTAATTTGCTTTCAGAGTGCGAATTTTTAGGAAAGACGGATATTTTATCTTTCGGCTTATAGAATTTAATGAGAGAGACAGAGTTCCATCCGTATTACGCATGTTTTGAACTCATAAAAGCAAAGCCTACTTGACTTTTTAGTACAAGGTAAGGAGTCCCAGAGATGACCCTAAAGACACGCTTACTGAGATCGGTGAGAGTACAATAGGTACTCATTTTTGTTGTTTCGGACTAAGAGCAAGGCTTGAGAGGGTTTGGTTTCTATGATTTCAGGTTTTAGGAATTCTGTTTATTTTGTTAAACATGATTTATGCCTTGACTCTATCATTGAAGGCCTATGAAAGGTTTGTAGGCATTCAAACAAAAGATTATCGGCAGCAAGATTGTGAAGTCCTAGATGGTATGTAAGATAATAAAGTATAAAAGGGTCAGGCCCGTTTGTGTTAGGCTTGGTTAGTCATGATTTGGTAGATAGAAGGACCTTGTAATTAATTGGAGCAAGACGATGTGAATATGATAGGCCTACTGAGATTTTGTAGGTCTATCGGTTTAATCATGGCATTCTAGTAGTTTTTATAAGGTTCAACTATTCCCGTGATCAGAGGTAAGTCAAAATAAATATTCACATGTCTTTTGAATGTCATAAAAGTGCATTTCAGAGATGACGGCATTTTCCGTTGAGAAGACTAGCATCCTTCAGAGTTTGGGACACAATTGTGACGTCAGTTTGCATGCTAGCTTCCTCCCGAATATGCTCATTAGAGTTCGAATATTGCAGATCCTTTATCTGATGAAATCTTTCTCTAACTAGACGCTCTCCTAGATTTTTGGTGCGTCTAAGGTGCGAGTATCGGGGGAGCAGGGGAAGATTTTCGTTCAGATGATATTTTTCCAGTATGGGAATGCCAATTCCTGAGAAGTGCCTGTTTGGATATCAGCATTGCTTCTTTGTGGGTAAAAGTCATTGCTGAAAACTAAAGGAATGTTACCGCGGTCTTTTGGTACTTCCCTAGATAGAATTTCTTCTTTTGTATGACATATCTGACACATTTGAGCACTTCCGATTTCTAATATCCCTTTGGAGGAGTTTGATATGAAAAATCACGTTTGTGCTTATATTCTGATTTCGAGCTGGAGTTGTTCGAATATGCTGATAGGCCTCCCCCTTGATCCTGCCACGGAACATGCTTTTGGTGAGGTGAATCTCTTGCGAGATATTGGAATTTGTCACAGGGTTTACTGAAACATTTCATATCTAGAATCTGATGCTTTCAAATCTATCTCCTTGTACAGAGTTAGGTCTAGAAAGTTGATTTCTGATTTTGACCACTCGTGTGTGAATTTCAAAGTCGGATGCATAGAGTTTATCTGACTAATGAAATCAGCAAGATTGTTTTCGTCACCAGTCCAGAACATGAGGATATCATCTCGATAGCGAAACCATTTGAAGATTTTATCATCTGTAAACTATAGCATTCGTGATGATTTTAACGAGCGAGATTACTTGCAACAATGTCCGAATCATTGTTCCAACCATAAATTAATAACTGTAAACTATGCCAACATTTTCATTTTGAGTTCAATAACGGTAGGAAGATTGTACCTGCGTAGTTCAGATTTCAGGTAAATTCATAATTGTATTTTTACATCATCAGAGACTCATTTTTGTGCAAAATTTTAAACAAAAATAGCACTCATTTCCTTTCAGGCTGGTCTTGCAATAACAGATACACCCCTTACCTTTACACTTTTGGGGGATTACGATGAACTTGGCAAAGTATTAGCAAGAAGCCCACCCATATGGAGCTGGAAACCACCACGGTTACCATGGATTTACGTTTGGGTTGTATGCCAGCCAACTACTAACTCGAGCAGATCCAAAGAAGAGGACTTTGGGAGCGTTTTTTAGGGATGAAGTTGCTAAGCCATTTGGTATGTTCCCCATTGTAGTTGTTTGACTATATGATCTCTCTCTCTCTCGCGCGCGCGCGCTCCATTTTGTACAACAAAAGCACACTTTAAAAGTTTAAACTTGGTCAGCAGGTATGAACACACTGCACATTTTAAAAGTCTCTGTACTGTTTACTTCCTTTGCCATCAAAATGGTGGCAATCTGGAAATTTTGATGTCTTGATTTTTTTTTTGGAACTCGAAAAGACTTATATTCCTCAAAGGAATTTAAAAAAAATTATTTTGAATGATTTTGTAACAGGCACGGTTTTTACCCATATTGTAAAATAGGTATAGATTTCCACATTGGCCTGCCGATGGATCTAAACTATCGCGTAGCAAGATATTTCACTGATGGGGCTGACCTTGACGGTTTCAAAAGTTTCTTTAGGGCGATGATGGATCAAAGACTTCGCCAGATGTTTTGGTCATCGATAACAGGAAAGAGTAGACTTTCAGAGATGACTGACAATGCGGCAGAATTAGCGGATGTAAGTTTTAAACACTAATATGTCCAATATGGGGATGGTTATAGAGTACAGTGAAATGTCGACAATTGCAACTGTCTTAAACTTGAATCAAACACGATACTTCGTTTTCAGCCAGTGAAGTATTAACAACAAAACCAACCCTATGATATACAACCCTAAATTTTAAATGTTGTTTTCTAATGAAAAGCAGTTTATATTGGAAATACCGTATGTAAATTCGGGCGAATTTCACTTTTGGTATGTATAAAAAATACGACGTTCGCCCTAATGTCAACCTTAGTCCCTACGCATATGTAATGAATGCGCTTTGTATCGTTAATAACAAAGGATACTGAATAGTAATGTATGCAAATTTACAGGTTGGGGGCCCTAACACGGATGACCATTGCTCTATAAAAACCGGAGATAAGGTACATGAGCCCATGGATTCTATCAAGAGAATATACTAATAAACAAAGCTGTTTGGTCAAACTAAAGTTACTACAGCTTAACAACCAAACAAAACTCTATCGTACCATATGTTTCTGGTTTGAAACGCCATTTTTTTTTGATTTTTATTTTTTTCCCAGTTTCTTTCTTTTCTTCTCTTCGGTTTTAATGACCTGTCAACAGAGCATTAGAATTCCCCGTCATCCCTCGGTATTGCTACAGCTGAGAGTCCTTGCTAAAGTTTTGGGAGTTATGGCAAAATGGTGGGAAAGCAGCTAATGGAAGACACTGCTTTCAGAAAGTGAAAACTTGGTGGGCAAGAGGGAGAAACCCCCTGTGGTGGAAGACGCGATGATTGGAAGGACCTTCTAAATTTTAGGGTGGCGGATTTTATCTAAATTCTCTTTTATAGTGTTCGACGCTCGTGGACGCTTAAGGTTCAGACAATACCCTTTGAAACACAAACATATGAGTCTTGTGGCAAAACGATCTTTAATTTTATTTATAGATTTTAATATACTTTTATCATATGATTTGGAAGTCCAAACAACAATGTGCAATGATAATGAATACACTCAATGTCCTTATTATCTTTACAATCTTACTATAAGTGGCCAATAATGTCCCAGGAGTAAAGGAAACATTGGTAGTTCATCGATGATAGTCCTCGCAGCGAAGTGTCCAAAATACCGCATGAAAGCAATAATAATATATGTGTATTTTTTAACAGCCGACATATCCACGTACCAGTGCTCAAGCGCGGTGCATGCGGCAGCCATGAAAGGCGCTCAGCACATCAGAGAAACCATAATATTAGAACAGATTTAGGCGAAGAAAGCCGATTTGAGAAGTACAGGAGGAAACCGAGTACCCGGAGAAACCCTGCGGGAACCGATATGGATCGAGAAACCAAATTCAACATAAAGCCAACCGAGAACGAGCCCCTGTCTGTGATTGAACCCGAGACCTCATTGTTGCAAGGGCGGGGAAAATACGCTACGCCAACCCGTTCCCAGTACCGTCATATAAATTCACGGGAAAAAATAATCCATGGGAAATTCTCAATTCCTGTATGATGACTAATCCCAGCAATTACAAGGGGAACAAGGGTGTTTATCCCCATACATTCCTGTCTCCCAAATGGTCCACTTTTAGTGGACCACAAACTGGAATTCTTTTTTGATTCTGTGGTATCCAAACTATCAACACTGGTACTGCACTATAGTCTGCCATCAGGTCTGGGAGATAAATTCTACTGGCCAAGTTCTCTATCTATCTGTATTTATGATTTCTAGCTTGTTTCCCCTGATCTCTATAATAATCATTACAGCACATTATGCACAAACATAGCCTAACACACTGTCCCATTTGGGATCACACAACAAATGACATAATGGCATTGCACAATCATCTTATATTAATGACATCATGGGATTTTTTGCAATCTGTTTTTGCAACCACAGCATATGAAAACCCCAGGCTACTCTATAGTAATATACTTAACTCAATTTCTCTCTTAAACACGTCCTGCGGCCTGATCTTCAATATAGCAACTTGCATGATGAAAGGGGAAAGTTTTTTCCCGTGAGAAATAAAATAATTATTTTTTTGTCACAAATGCGGAGATAATATAACATTTAAACCAGACCAAGTTAAACCATATCATTTAGATACACACATTTCCGTTTGGCAACTGTACAGAAGCTACTCACAGGTGCAATCAATCCACGGATCTAAGGTTTCCCAGCAAAAAAATTGGGCTACCTGGAAGTAGACCAGGATATCTTGTCTGTGGCTGTGGAACAGCGCCACAGAAAATGGAACATCTCTTTCTCTTGGTCGCCCACTGGTGAGCAACCATGCCCAGGCAATGAATCTTGCGATTCAATGAAGCTGCCAGACGTCGACGTTGTATTGCCAAAAACTCGTCTCTGGCTAGAGCATATTTGATAACTACTGTGTTTGGGTCCTCGATAAGAAACCTCAGGAATTGTCGGGAGAGAAAGTACGCTTTCGAGCACCATGTACTGAAATGTACTGAATCATAACCCTGGTATTCGCATTACTTAATATCCAAACAGTGTACTCGAATTTTCCTCAAAATCGAACAATCGAAAAGACATTTTCCGCGCGTTCCCCATTTGCACCTTAGGAATGTGCACAGAAAAAGTACGTTTCGAGCACATTGTATTTGGAATGTATTCGCTATAAAACACTTGTAACTCGAAGTGGTACTCGATCTGACACATTATACGTGAAATGTACTCTCGTTATTTTGGTTCCAAATGCCAAAAGTATATTTATCAGACAGATAATTATTAAAATGTTCCAAGTGTTAAAACAAAATAACATGTCCAAGTACAACTTCAATTACTAAAACTCAATCGAGCACACTGAGTAACTTTTTCATATTTAATCTAAAAAATCCTCAAGGACTTAGAAACTACACATTTGGTCATTTTGAGTCATGTTTTTTTCCTATCAATAAACGTACTTCGAGTACAATCAAAATTCTCTCGAAGGTGTACTGCTTTCATGAGAAGTTCAATTTTGTGAGCACATTCAGCCCATTTTCCAGTACAATGCAAGTGTACGTACTCGGAATTCACCAAGGTAAATCCCCTCCCCACCCACATCGATGTAATTGCCGATACAATTGATATCTGGTTTTGATTTGAATTTGGTTTGCTATCCTCCATATTTCTCAGACGAGCAAAATCAAGCCGATTGTTTTTTAATTTGACAACCCCTTTTTTTCATGGTGTTTCTGGGTACACCTTTGTGACAAAGTAAAAAAAAGTGTTTCATCTGTACTCCAAATCAGATGAATAGAATTATATACTTAACAACATTTATTACTCGCTTGCTTACAGGAGAGACAAGTAATGAGGTTCACCTGGTCTCGGTGGTAATAATGCGCATGCTGATCTGAAATATCACTTGGCGTATGATTTGTTACCAGATATGCGTCTCCATTTGCAATAGGTAATGATCCAAGATTTACATCGGTTCGAGATGTATCTAACAGATGCATCGATAAACTCGAAACGACTTGACGAGAAAAAACTCAGTGCTGTAAACCAACAATCGAAAATCTAATGTTTTTGTTGTTTCGTTTTTTGTTGATGTTGTTTTCTTTTATACAGGCTTTCACGATGATAGCATAATTCATACGGGATTTAAAGAGGAGGACCCGCTTTAATTCACACTACGGTTTTTTTATCTTGATTGGCGCGAGAATCAACTCTGTCGTGTGTTTTCTTGTGTTTACACGCCATGGTGTCCCACGTCGTTTGCTGATTTAATGTTGCCGGCGCATTAGTAAACAATTTTCTGTTTTAACCCATAAGCGCGCTGATTTTGGCTTATAATTTTCTGAGCAGGCTAAGTTATATAAAAGCTCTATACCATGCAAAAATAATCAAATTGACAAATCTATATGGCGCACTCTTTTTCAATGTGCCATTGTGCCAGATTTGGGACCCAATCAAACTGCAAAGCAAGCAATTGTGTGTTAATATCTCTGAATTGTCTAAAAATAATATTTTAAAAGTTAAACGCAAAAGAACCTTGTGGGCCATTTTTAGAATAGGGGGGGAAGTTTGCAATGGCAGAAAGATATTCAGACATGATCTAATTGACCCTTACTGACATCCCTTTAACAAATGGGGAAAACAATTTGGGTGTTTACCTTTTGTAAAAGGAAGAGTAAACTAATATTTTTTCTTTGTAACCTTCCTTCTCGGCTACCCCTTTAACTTGCAATATCTTAGGCCTAAAAAAGGTTGGTTGCCCTTTTCCGACCCAGACCGCAAAAAAAATCGGAAATCACGGGTCCGCTTGTTTTTTTTTTTTTTTTTTTTTTTTTTTAATTTTTAAATTCGGATTAGAAAAAAAAATTAAATACAAATTTAAACTACTCCAAAACTCCCAAATGACTTTAAATCAAATATCCTGTAATACAACCACCCCCAAGGCTCGGGGCAAACCAATTCCAAGCCATTCTCCGGTAGTATGATGCACATTTTTAATATGAACGGCAAACTAGAAAAAGTTTCTCCTAGAAAGGAGTAAATTCGTAAAAATGTGTTCGCTTTTCTTGATACAAAACATTAAAATACTGTTAATAAAAGCCTTCAGACTTAATTACTGATAAAATTGTTATTGAACATAATTTTAACCAATCAGGGCACGTATTAGTATTATTGACAAGCATATTGTACCTTAAGCCACGCCTATTTTGTCGACAACAACGACTTCCGGGTTCAAGACAAGACTGAGGGCAAATTGTGACCGCGACTGACCGGGCGGCATTTTTAGAATTTGAATTGAAAACGCTACGTTTTGAACAATTTAACGTACCGTTCAGAATATCATTTCACCGAAAGTTTCCTGTGCACTATCAGCCTTTTATTCCTATTTTCTATTTCGGTACAAAATACGCAATAACTGAGCTAAGTCTGATCCTTAGTGCACGATCCCGATATTATAAATGTGCCTGTTCTGGAGATGTAGAGTAGTTGAATTCGACCACCATCGATAGGTGTGTTTGTACAATGGCATGGCGACCTCGCACAAAAGGGTTAATTTGCACTTCTGGGTTTTTTCATAATATTTTTTGACACATAGATAGATATTTATTTTTTAATATCGTCCCTGGAATGATGTGGTACGAATAGTGTCAAAATTTGCGTTGTGATTTAAAGATGCACCTGACAGCTACACTTGTGCGTTCACAAGCAAAATATGGTGCTTACGTTGTATTTTACCATGTCGCATCTGTCATTTTTGGATGCGACATTTGATAGTTTGGCTACCAAACTTACTAATAACAAAGTATTTTTCCGTGCTACATTGGAAAAGGTATTGGTGGCGCACTACCAATCACCTTGGGAGAATGTTGGTCGCGGTGAATCAATGTCCATTTTGAAAAAAAATGGAACTTGTTTCGGTACACACATTTGATGCCATTGCATTTCTCTTGTGTCATGTATTAAAAAAAAAACATCGAACCGCACCGACCCTCTCCCGATTTTCAGGCCAAAAGGGCAAAACAAACATATTTTTTAGGCCTTACTACAAGCCTGAAGTACAATGTCTGAATCTCGGTCTGAATTCGTCGAATTGATGTCCAAAAACATGCTAGATTACACTGTAATTCTGGCAGGGATGTCAACACCCTACTTTCCGTGGCGCGAATTGCCACGAACTGCCACGAACTCTTTGGTTTTCTTGCTTGAACAGAAGGTAAACATCCAAATTGGGTTTTAAAATGGATTCAGAAGGGCCAGTTCAAATGTGTCTGAAGTATTGTTTCATGCCATTGTGACCCCTTTTAAAAAGTATATGTGTGCATATCTATGACTATAAACTTTTAGTGCATATGCCTAGACAATCGAGGTCATTATAGTTCAAATTTACAAATTAATCCATTTAATTCGTAACTAGTTGTAAATTGTGCACTTGGTTCCACTACATAAGTAATTTTAAAATATGATATGTTGGGTTGACATTTCTTTCTATTTGAAACATGTAACACCCCCAGTTAGCACCTTGCATTTCATTTATGCTACGAATACAGACAAAGAGGATCATAGAAGAGTTGAGCATTTCCAAATAAAAATCTTATTAATTGTGTTTTCTTAGACTTCTCCAAGGCTTTTTGACAGTGTCAACATGGCTGTAATTATGCATATTCCTTACCATGGAGGTAGAAAGAGAAGGAGAGCGGACGCCAGAAATTAAATCCTTTCAGTACATATAAGGCGAAATAACGTTTTGTTTAAATCAATAGATATAGACTGGTGTTACTGTATGTTATCCGACTCAACGGGCAGGAATGATCATGCCTCTTCACTTCACTACAGAATTTAAACCTCTGGTGACCTGTAGACCGAACAACTATTAAAAAAAACTATTTCCATTTCCATCGTCTCTTGTGATCAATTCTACAAAGTTCCAACATACTTGAATATTATTGGCTATCATATTTTCAGTGCATTTTACACAGTACATTTTCCTAACAATAAGCCGAAAGTTATGCTAGTGTTTCGTTATATATTATTTATATTTGCTGGGAATGCTGGAGTTTTAGTATAAACAGGTGAAAAGATACGTTATTCCGGAATTAAGCGTTCAATGTATTTTTATTGGACAAGTTTAGCAATTTGTGAAATGATCAGAGATATAATATCACCGGAATTAATTTCCTAAAAGCATTGCTTTTTGCTGTGGATGGACAACAAATGCTAACTCCATTTACACTCCAATCAATTACCGTGCATATATATTGCATTATAACAGAGCTCGCCAAAGCTGACCCAAACATTGAACAATGGCGGGTCCTGTGTTGGAGGTTGAATTAAATGGTATTTGAACAGCAATTGTAAACACGACTGTAAACCTAACTTTTTGTTTGATATGTAGGGCTTCTGTTAAAAGCTCCCCGCTGGAGATGTCACCAGCACGCATCTAATTCCTCACTGTATTGATGATTATAACCACCATGGTACCGTAAGATTGGACCTGCTCACGTCTCCTACTGTTCTCTACCTCTCCATGTTCCGTATCAACTATAACGGTGTCCCCGTTACGAGACTGTGAACGCAATTGCCCATCTTGTAGGATACCCATCAGCTGTTGCAGACCATTGTACGGGCCTACAAAGGAGTTGGTAGCAACTACTGGAATCCTCCAAGGAGATCTCTTGCTCCTTATCTCTTTTGTAATCTCGTGATTACAATCCTCATACAGAGTCTTGACATCAGGAACGACAAGGGACTCGCCATAAAACCCCAAACGTCACACCACAGTCAGCATCTTCACAGACCTTGCCTATGTAGATGATCTAGCCTCTAACAGCCGATTCTGGTAGTGGTGCACAAAAGTCTACTAACATCACTTGAGAATACCGCAGACAAAGTCGGGCCTACATCTAAATGCCAAAGACGGAACTATGACCGCCAATAATTAATGAAGACAATCAGCGATGCACTCTAGAACTGTACCCAACTCAAAGAGGTTAAGGACTTCAAGTACCTAGGACGTTGGACCCTATGTTGCCGACAGCAGAAGACTCCTGTCATGCAAGGACAAGTTTGGAAGAACCTACAATAACTAAACCACTTATGGCAATCTGATGTCACCAATTCAACCAAGCTGAAGTTCTTTAGAGTTTGTGTAATATATCCTGTTAATGGGATCTGAGACCTGGACCACGAAGAATAAGCTACCGGAAGATTGGATGGCACCTACATCAGGCCTCTTATGCGAGTTCACAAAAAACATATCCTGACGTGAGCGCAATGACCAAGCACAGATATATGGAGATAATTCCGCGAATCTGATCTTTCTTGCCAACGCGTGCAATGATTTGCCGGTTTTGTCACTGCGATTGATCAAGTAGTTTGCATTTGGCTCTCCGCTTGCGGCCGCAGAGCGATAGGCGATCGAAGGGGTATTGCTAACTCATCAAGCCTGCGCTTTTGGTCATTGTTTGAATTTAATTGACTATGTCCAAGATCTCCTTTTCAATCGATGGGAATTTTTTCAAGAAGCAAATGAGAACATAAAAACGAAGACGTCCTTAGAGGCAATATCAAGGAACCAATTTTTGGCGAAGAGTTGATTTTTTAGAAGATTGATTCCTGGGTCAGAAGTTTTAAGAGTAATTCATCAAAATAAAATCGAAGGTGAAGTTTTGACGATGATGTTGTTGATTGTTTTGTCACATGTTTTTAAGGTTTGTCTTGTCAATATGGAATGTTTTACGAATTTTGATGGTACAATGTTGTTTTCTAGTTTTAATTGATTTGCGTATTTTCCCGCAGTATTCCCAAGGTGTGGGTCCCCGACTGTATATACGCGTTCTGATATTTTCATCTGGAACAATTTACCTTATTTGGTCTCAGTTTTAAAAGTGTAAAAGTAATGGGTGTATTAACGGGAAATGCACTCCGTTCAAGGCCGTTGTCTCCCTTTCCCCCCCGGTAAAATGAAATAAATTTACCACAAAAGAAATTAGCTACTATTTCGCCATATGGATAACTCATCCCCAAAGACCCAGCGACTTTGCTCCCTCCCTCCCTCCGCCTCCCCCTTTCCCTCGGAAAAATGCTGACATCATTCCTGCTGAGACAGCTGCAGTTATATAGTTTTTTGAGGCAGTTTCTACTTCTGTCCTCTACTCCCATTTTGCCCTCCAGTACAGTATCTAGAAATTTTGACAATGTTTGTATCAAAGCAAACATTTTAAGCTTCACACTCTTTCTGATGTGGATACGTTTGAATTTTTTAAAGGAAACCTGATATAAATAAATCTCTCGTTGCACCTTTAAATGAATACAAATTCGATGTTATTTTTTGATGGTCTCGTCATCGCGGTTTAGCCAATCTTATCTTTTGGAGCCAATGGTCCCTCGGATCGAATCTCAAGTGGACCACTTTTGCCTGATTAATTCGGGAACTCATTTGGTGATTTTTAAATTTTATAACAATATGATTAAACCTGAATAACCACTTTCTCCAGGTTCATTTGAATGGGGCAATAACCCTGAAAGCTTTGCCCTACCCATCCGGTGTGGGTTTCGTGTAGTGTGTTTGAATGTGTGCAATATGGGTTTTTTTAGCTGCTGGCCTCCAAGTTGCTTGGTTTGTGTCTTTAATTATTAATTGTTAAAGTCGCAGCAATTTGGCCTACAGCACACAGATTTGAATAACAAATAAACCTTGATTATTATTATTATTTTATTCATTCCTTTATTTATTTTCAAATCTGATTTTTCGTTCCGCGACCACAACTAAAACTTTGAAGAAAAGTATTCAACATAACTTTTCCCTTGCTAATTTCGTGGTAATATTTTTGACTTATATCTCGATGTAAAAAATGCCGAACGATTGACCCTACTTCAATTGTTTTTATCTACCCATAGACATGGTTTCTTTTTTCGCGTCACCTAATATCATATTAGACGTTAACCAATTCTGCCTTACACTGCTGCGTTCATTTTGTTTGACCAAATCATGGTAATAAGCGATGTAAAATATTCCCTATTTTCTGTTCTTTTATTCGCTAAAACTGAAAAAAACGTTTTGCTTGTTGTCCCGTATGTAACTATTTAAGTTAATATTAAGATTGGCGTGACACACGCTGATATAGCACATAGCCATCATGAATTGCTCTTGTTGTGGTGGAGAATTTCATCCGAGGAACTCAGCTTATCCAGAGTAATCAGCTCAAGTGTTTGCAATTTTCCGCAGGTAAGTCTGTATTGTATACACTGGGTATCATATGCCTGTTGTATTTTTCAATATCCTTAGGCATGTAGGGGGACTCCGTTTTTAATTATCTCCTTGAAAACGGGATGTAGATTTTGGCAATAATATGAACTACGAGACTTAGACAAATTTCCTATTTTGACAGAAATACAGGTACTTATTGCGTTTCCGATTTTATTCCACGCTATTTGCTGTATAAACAGCAGATAAACACACTTAGCGACCTGTTTTGCACCCACCCCCCCGCCCCCCCCCCCCCCCTCTAATGTGGAGCTATATCTAAAAAAATGAAGCAATTGAATTGGGATTTAACTTATAATTGGAATTTGCTAGTCATCCTCTTAATGCTCGCAATATAATAGTATTAACTTTTTTCAGTCTTTCCATTTAACCGTTAAATTTCGTGTTTTTAAACAAATCATCAATTAAAAAAATTACAGTGGACCAATCTGAATGGGTTTTTCAACCAATCTTTCTATTGAAGCAAGCATCCTTTAGATAGTTGTTGACAATTATATGAATCCCTTGTGATTAGTCTAAAGACGGCCACCTAGGTGTTTTCGGATACAGCCATCTTTGGGGTTGGAAGTATCAATAATCTCTTTGTCCTGCACCTTGACAACTTCTACATCTCCAGGTGATTTATACCCTCCCCCCCCCCCCACCCCATGATGTAATCCGACACGCGGGCCACTCCTATATATTTGTAGATATTTAACTTTTGATGTTTTTGTTGCAAATGCGTGTACCTGACACTGAGCGTAACAACTGTTTAATCATTTTTCAATTTCTTTTTTCCACGCTCATTCAGGCAAATGCAGCACTATCTATGGGTGACATACCGCTACATGGTCGCCTTCTATCTCACCAGTTGCTTGGTTTGATTTTATCGTGTGGGGGTGAGGAACCTTTTTAACGAGGTCCCAGACTCCAAGTCCAGATGGCCCTGGAGCTATTTACAATAATTTATATTTTTACACTGCGGCTATTAATTCTACACATTACTATACAAGAAGAGGTAAAGGTAAATACTAATTATTTCCTGTGACTTTTCTTATTGCGTGTTATAAACTTACAAGTAGGATTACAAAGTCATTATTAAGTTAGGCGTGAACAAACTAAATCTTTGTAAAATGTATGCATTTATTACTTAGGCTTTCGGAGTAATTCCTATGCATAAAGGTCTAGCATTTAAGTATCATACAGTAACGCTGTTTTGATGTCAAAGGGTCATCCTGGGATCCATGGTCACAAAATCATGGTGTGTGTATGTTGTGTTGCGTATGTGCGTGTGTGCGTGCGGTATGTGTGTGTATGCGAGTGTATATGGGTGAGTAATAAAAACTCTTTAAAAAATGTCAAATGGTAATCGACTATTGCTTGTGGTGAAAAAGATTAAACACTGATCCATTTTACTCAATCATATTATGTCTAAGACGACTATTTAGATGCTACCAACATACAGCATTTATTGCTTTATAGTGGCAGGTATCGTAAAGGAAGTAGCTCGTCTAAAAGAGAAATATTTTGGTGAAGATCCTACATCAATGCATTCAATAAAGAGCATTGGTAATTGAATATTATATAGTCCTGCTTCTCAGTCTCCATTAACTTGCTGTGGTATAATTGGATCCATACTTGGTAGTGTCAATATGAAATAATAGTGCTCTCACACAGACCTTACCTTTCTGCTATAATACCATTACTTGATCAAGGCATGGGTATGGGGGCGGATCGAAGCTTCATGGCCTAAAATAACCTTGCCTATTGGTTCCCTATTGTCCTTCGGGGCGCCGGTGTATCCTACTACAGTCCCAATTAATGCTGCGGACCATGAGCTACGGCGGTCCCAACTTGAACTAAATCTGTGAGGTGTCAAAGTTAGGAAACCTCATTTGACTTTAGCTACTCAAACTTCTGCGATTCTAAACCGGAATTGATGTTTGTTCGCATTTTGTGAATTTTATGCTAAGTCCACAATTTGTAAAATCATTCATTCATGCCGCAGGCTGATGATGCTGTTTTACAATTAAAGTGGTGTAATACCGGATAATTCAGTTTTATCTTTCAGGCTTCTAGTTATTTTACACAGTTTTAAATTTGGAAAATCTTCGAATCAGATAATATATAGTGAATCAGATTGCACACGTTATGAACAAGCAAATATTTAGAGAAAATGGTTTCTGCTTGTTGCTTAAAATGGTCAATAATAAAGTACTATGTAAAATATTACCCAAGTTTTGTTTATTTATTAATTACTCATTTGGCAGCTAACATAAGAACACATGAAAAGGGGGCCGACAGGCTGCCAAGGCACAACAAAAGTGAGAGCCACTAACATCTGAAAGATGTGCGTACCCGCCTCAACCTGCTGGTCATATAAAATACTAAATAATAAGACTTAAAAATAGGGCATAAAAATAATTCATAAAACACCAGAAAAGGTTACCATCACATGCGCTGCACACAATCGCACACACGCACCAAACACACCCCACAACGAACACACATAGCACACACATGCATGCATTCATACCATCCACCCGCATACACCAAGTAGAACACACGGAATGTGCACAAATAATCACATATACATGAAACGCATTACTACATTAAAAGTACTTATTGCACAGATTACACATACCAGTCCATATTGCAATAAAAGCACAGGATATGAACCCCCTCCCTCCCCCCACACACAAACACAGCCCATCGGTAGAACCATAGACCTTGCTAATGACCTTGCAAAAGAGTCTGCACGAAATGTTTGGATGGCTTTCTAGGCAAACTTGACTGCTAATTCCAAATCTGCACTTTTGCATCTTGAGCATTTGAGATAGGAAGGGGTAAAATAACAGGAGTCAAATTTGTAAATGCTTCACAAAAGGTGTATAGACATGTTCATCTAGTTCTATGGTTTCCTATATCTACAACCTTTTGTTTTGCTCGACAGGCCGAAAACTGTTCAAGGTAAGCATGGGGGTAAAAATTGATATTGACCCGATTGCTTTCAAATTAGTTTCAAATTGTTCTATTGGAATGTTACAACAGGAAATATTCATTTACGTTATCAGCTCAAAGATATCAGAGGCCAGAGTGCTGATCCCCCGCAAACCCCGTGGGCCTTATTAGCAGGGGACGGTATACCCCCACGGTAGTGAAAGAGTGTGTACTTCCGAATTTTAGGCACTGATAATCCATAAAATTAATGAAAGCACTTGCCAACTCCCCTTAACGGACCCCATTGGGTTTCAAGGTTATACAGGGGTCAAACTTTTAAAATGCTCCAATCATGTTGAAGGCATATCACAGATTATTTCTCAGATTATAAGGATTCTAAAAAGTTATAGTTTACACTTTCTATGGCTTAAAGTTTCGGAGTTATGGGGTAAAAACTGTAAAATGGTGAAAAAGGTCAATTTTGGTGTGTACATGGGTGAAAAGTTGAACGTTGCTTTGATTCAGGTGGTGCAAATATTTGTTGACTTTATTCGCCAACGTTTTACAAAAAATGGAACAACTTTTATTTTTTTGACCCCTATACAAACCAAAATTGACGTTCACACCATTTTTTACAGTTTTGCCCCATAATTCCATAACTATAAGCCATAGTTAGTACAAACTATACATTTTTGGTATGATTGGCAGTTTTATACATCAAATGTACTCCAAACAACATATGGGAAGAAGTAAACATTTCTCCTGGATGGGGTAGATTATGGGATAGACGCTTCCCGACCAATGATCCAAAAAAACCCAATAAACCATAATAACTATGTGTCCTCTGATCACGACGTATTGTTCTCTCTTTTGTTCTCTCGCTCCTTGTCTAGCTTTTGTCTATCATTTTATTTGACATTTCACAGTTACCTGGGTGTATATAAGGCGCAATATAATGCTTGTTTAGTTTACTCTGATGGCGTCCGTTAGAGAATCAAAAGCTCATTTTTCTGATGCCTCCAGGGGAAAACTATTTTCTGCTTATGTTTACTAAACTAGAGTACCAAGTAGTTTCAAATATTGTTCATTTTTTTCTTTTTGTTGTGTTATATTAGTCTCCATTTTGTGATTAAAATATTATTTTATTTTATTTTTCAATTTTACTTGAGAAAAGTACTTTGTTTATGATCGAAAAGAGAAGATGGAATTCCCCTAGTGCATTATTGAGATCAGACCAGATGTTATTTACTAGATAGATTGTGCAAGAGAAGAAATGGAAATTCCCCAAGATGTAAATTTAGAAAATGAGTCAACTTGTTTTTGCTTTGAGATCAAAACAGATTGCAAAATTAGGTAGTTTTCCATGATGTTGATCATGTAAGATCAGGGCCGTACGCAGGATTTATTTTTTGGGGGGATTTTTTTTATTTTTTTTATTTTTTTTATTTTTGGTAAAAGTGGACCTAAACCCCTAAAATGGTCCTTTTTTGGACTTTTTGAACAAGTTCTCACCAAAAAGTGGACTGACTTGTCAAAATTTTCTAAATTTTCAAAAAACTAAAAAATTAAAAAAAAATTCAGCACAAAATGTGGACCTTGCCCCTTTTGTGGAGTTTGGGGGGGTGCGACCGCAATCGGACAGTACAAGCCTATGTTTGTGCATGATGGTGTGGTAACATCTATTTTAAGAATTGGGAAAATATAGAGTTGCGTGAGGAATCCTTATATAAGGAGAGATTTGAGAATGACAACTTTGCCAGCACCAGTAACCAGGAGCTATACAGTATAGTAATAGCTAGTCTTGATCTGCAATAATGGTAGATTTGTGCATCACATAGTGTCAGGATTTATTATAATGTTGAATGCCACCGGAGCTTGAAAGCTGAACTGTCTGCTGTCGTCTTTTCAGCCAAAAGAGCTTCAGTTTTGGGGGGCTTCTGGACATCTCTACGTGATTAATAGACCGATATGGAAATGTATAAGTTATTAAGGTTCATAAGCAAATGTGTGAGTGATTAAGGTGCATATTATTTTTATATGTAACGTCGTTTGTAATTATTTCTTACAGCACTTATTTCTAGAGCTTCTCTGCGACAAAGAGAACAACAGACGGACTCACATCTTATGAATGATGTTGACGTAGACGTCCGACACTATGGTGCCATAACACCTTCCGACACAGGTATCGGGAGCAATCTTGTCACGCCGTGATACTGCAAACTACAATGGATATTACAGAACATAGCTTACAGCACCGCACTTATTGTTACATTGATCTATTGGACCTACGTCTATGATGCTGATGTTGATATTGTACAGGTGTACGTACTTCATGTGCATGGAGTCAATCTTTTTTTTCGCGATGATAGATGTTATGTTAGGTGCGAATCCTCTGCGTTTCTGGCATTTTATCTACGTGAGCATTTATTTGCAGACGTACTATATTTTTACAGCCATTTACTGGGCTGCCGGAGGCACGAATGGTATAAGTTCTGGTTCTACGTATATTTACGAAGGTGCTTTAGATTGGGGAGAGGCTCCTCTAATAACTGCTATAGTCATGGTTTTGATGGTATTGCTAGGTGGACCAATTCTCCACTCAGTTTTTTATGGAATGTATTGTTTGAAATGCTTTTTGTACTAGCGATCGCGATGAACTGTTTCTTATCTAAATAATTAATTGATTGGTGGAATATCCTTATAAGGAGACAATATTGGAGAAGCTTAATACAAATATTATCAAACTGTTGATTTATTATTCGTAATTTTACAAATGTGGTTGAAAAAATCCCATTCATTGTTTAGAACGATAAACACCTGTTTTAACCGACAACAACCTCACGTAACTGGCGAGTAGCCGGTGGTTTAGGTTTGAAGCTGACCCTATAGTGCGCATGCTCTTCTGATCTTCAAGATTTTCTGACAATTGGGTTTCCAACATTGTTCTCAGCTCTAATATAGATTTTCTGGGAAGATTTCTAAAACATAGTGCATGTTATTCTGTAAAACATGGTTTCCATTTCATTTTTTTTTTCACTTTTCCATTTCCACTTTTAGGATGACGTGTATCCGGGTTTAAAATTTGCAACAAAAAAGAATTCGATTGATTTTTTTATCTTTCATATAAGTGAATTACATGCCGATTCATTTTAATCATTACAATACGTCATTAAGCTTTCGCTTAGACGTATTCGTGGCGGATTCCAAAGTATGTGCTACTTATTTCAAAGGAAACCAATGTATCATTTTAACATGGGTTAAGTGGAATAAAAGAAATTAACAGATTTTACCCACTGCAGTGTGTGACAAAAACGTTTTATATAACAAAACAAGCACCAAAGCAAATCTTTATAGAAGCAGCAACGTGATCCTGACTTTGAAACTATAGGTCCTTATCATGTAGGACATATTAAAAATAAATAAGGTTCTAAGAAAAATGAACCATTGATCTGCACTTACAACATTTCCAACTGGCCTTTACTAATTAATTTTAATTTGAGTTGATCTCATGTTTTTGGTATCCTAAGAAATTAACAACACTCCATAAATGCATTATAACTGATGTTTTTGTGCTCATCATAATCTTCTTTACTTGTAACTTAGTATTAAGCTTTTAGTGAGGGATTATTTAAGGGTAACCTCTTTTTAATAAACCAAAGCCTTTGGTGGTTCCAGCACATTACACGTTATTTTGGTAAATACAATGAATTTGAATTCTATCTGTTTACGGGTAAGAGTTCATAATATTTAAGTAACATTTTAGTGACTAATATTACTGTAGCAGATAGGGATTAATGCTATATGCTAGATTTTAAAGTACTCTCTGACTCTGACTCTGACGTTGCTGATATAATTGACGCAATGTCCATCAAGGCCTGCACTGTGGACACATTTCTTTCATGGTTCATTAAACAGAACCTGAAATGTCTATAGAGGTCTTCCACCTTTCGGATTAGCGGCCATTTTGCCGGGAATGGCAAAGTCCATTCCAAATTTCTTGAGACTTTCTAAATCTAAAGAACATGTTGTTGGATATGTATGCATAAAAGTATGGGTCACACTTTGAATAGCACAAGTGCATTGAACACAGCTGGGCATGGGCGCGCTCACTGCATCACCGCATCTGCATAAGCATAAGCCCGTTTTTCTAAAGGTCGTAATTATGTATGCGTATATGCGCATACAACGTGCGCGTACTCGCGTGCTTTAAGAAAGTTTGAATTTTTTTCTAAAAGGTAAAAAATCACGTTTTTTTAAAAATTATTTTACTTTTTGTAGTTTTGCATTCATGAAATCACTATAACGTCACAACTTATCTGATTTCTTTTTACATTGAATGTTGGTGTAGATAAAGAACTTTGGCCATTGGCACTAAAAAGCATATACCATCAGGACTAACCTTTCTTGGTATAATAGTAAGATCACCACGAGAGGCGGTTCGGAGGCGTCTTGAGTGTCGATGGCGCATACCCAAAACCCTTAACAATTGTTTTAAAAAATCAAGGAGGTTTCAACCCCCTTAGACATGTTAAAAAAAATAGCCTGGTTAGTCGAGGACAGGAGGAGGAAATTTGTTGACGATATGAATCCAACTTCAACTTGAATTTTATTTCCATAAAAATCATATACAACAACAAACACACAATACATAAAACAGACCAAGCTTATGGAGGAGTTGACTGAAAGGCCAATAAGGCCAGATGATGTCAACCCCTTAAAACAAAAACCAAAAATGACACATTGACAAACATAAGACAGAAAAACGAAATCACACAAGAAAACAGGACAATGTTCATGGCAGCAAAAATCAAATTAGGAATTATGCCAATAATCTTCTTCTTGCGTATGAGGCAGCAGCTAAATGTTGTAGACGGTGGAGCCAGCTCACTGTTGATTGGTTCGGGTTTGAGAAGTCTATGTCCACCGGTGGACGAAAGGTAGGGCACTCATTGAGAATGTGATCCGCAGTCTGTGATGGAGAACCACATTGGCAGGCTGGATATGGCCACAGCCCCCATCAGTGCATATTGCTGTTGAATCGACCGACTCCTGTGCTTATCCGGTTTAAGGTGATCCATTCCTTGCGTGGAAGATTGCTAGTTCTGTCATAGGTGTAATAGTGAGTTGGTCTGGTCTTGAAGTATCTAGCCAGGCAGTATTCCATGTCTGTAAGATGTTGAATGGGGAACTGGAGAGTTACGCAGCGTGTCGACGGAAAGGTCAACTTGAGCACAGTCTCTGTCTGCCGAGCTGGCGTGATTCTTTGACAGTGTTATGCAGCAGGTGCTTGTTGTCCAGCAGGGCCTTATTCACTAGTTTGTGCGTGTGGTGTTCTCTCCGAAGCACTGCAGGTGCCTGAAAATGCCTGAAACTGAAAGCACTGGTAGAAACTCAGATGGAGTGAGATGGAGGCAACCAGTAATGGTTCTCAGGGTCTACTTGAGTACTGTGTCCAGCTTCTTTGTGTGAGAGCTGTTGCACCATGCTGGGGCGGCATATTCAGCAGCGCTGTAGACCAGAGCCAAGGCGGTTGTGCGTAGAGTCATTGGGCTGGCACGGACCCCATGCTGATCACAGAAAGTAGGAACAGGAAGTTGTTATTCCTCGAAGATACCGGCAGCAATAGGACTCGAGGTTGGCTGCCGGTAAGCAAGATGTCGGTCAAAGCATCACTCCCCAGATATGTGGTGTAGGATTGTAGGCAGAGGCGCTCCATTAGGGTGTTTTGAAGCTGGCGATGCGCCTCTTTTGGGTGAGATGGAAGGCAGTAGCGGTGGTCTGGCATTCACTCAGCGTCAGTCTCCAGGTTTGAGATACGCTGCAAGTAGGGCCAATTGCAGTAAGTGTACTTTGGACTTCTGTCCATCTGCTGTCCGAGTGGAGAAGGGCAAGATCGTCGGCGTTCGTCGTAGCCATATGTCTAGATGTTGTTTGAGGTAAATCGCGATATACAGGTTGAACAGCATGGGGGCCAGTACAAATCCTTGTGTACTCCGTTCCTCAGGACGACGCAGACGACTATACTCTGTCCATCCACTGGGTCTTGAGAAATAAAGAGCTACGGTTTGCTGCATGTTACATGGAATTGTACATGTGACAGCTCCGGGATGGTCCTGAGAAACTTGGGTGTCAGGCCCTTGGTGCCAAACAGTGTCGTATAGGTGCAGTAAGGTCCACCAAGATGACGCTGCCTGACGACGCTTTCAAGGCTTTCCTATATCATTGTGGTGTTACAAATCTGGTGGACAGTGCTCCGTCCACGGCGAAATCTTGTTGGTCCGTCGGCAGATGGGGTTCGATGAACGGGCTTCCAGCCGGGCCAGGATCATCCTCTCAAGGAGTTTGAAGGAAAAACACAATAGTGATATTGGGCGGCAGTTCTTAGGGTTGTCGATAGGCTTGTTTGGTTTGGGATATGCGATGATAGTAGCCCTCCTCCCGATATTGGGTAAGGACTGGTTGGTTAGGAACATGGGAAGAACGCCTGGAGCCATTCAAGACACTGTGGGCCGCATTGAATGCAGGAACTCCGCTGGCTGTTATCAGGCCCCTGGGCCTTTCCACTTTTAGGTGGCTAGCAGAGGTAAGCTCATCTAGTGAAGAAGGATTGTTGACAGATTAGGATTAGTGAAAAAAATGATATAAGTAATTAGTATTTTTTTTTTTTTATTCTCTAGCCCGTGAGGGTATTTAGGTCCTTGATTTCTATTTACAATTTACAAATACCAAAGTAATTACATGACACACCAAGGAGGAACGTCAATAGTGGAAGAAAGAAAATTAGAAAGAAATTATGTATAGGTAAGGCATTAGTGGAGTGCATAAAGTAATATAATAATAAAAAACACAATAATAAAATTAAATAGCATTTAACAGGGACTTTGAGCACGAGCGCTTTAGCGTGAGTGCTCACAGTGGCCCGTTTATCCATATAATTACTTTATCAAAAAAAAAAAAAATAATGCCTCCAAGCATGCAATATATCCCCATGGCAACTCCACTAATGCCTTATCTGTCATAAACCACATAAGCATTATTTTATGCACCATTCAAAACATAATAAACAAATATTCAAAAAGAAAAAAATAAAAAACTTAATTACTTTAAAAAAATATAACTAGAAATATTGTAGTTCTACGAACTTTCCGCAACACTGGTTGACGTGGCTAAAGTAACAGCATTTGGAGAGAAAGTGTGAAAAGTTATAAAATGTAGTATTGATTGAAACTTCGATGAGGTACCAGCTCAATAATAGGTTTACTTTTGACATAGCCATGATTACCATGAACGTTCCGATTACCATTATGCATACTTACTTCAGCATCGATTTGGATGAATAAACGCAGTTGATTTACATGCCGATTATTCATTAAGTTCTTGATGTATCGCATCTATTTGTATAGTTCAATCGGGGTTATTAACACCGCAGATTTTAAAATAGATAATTGTAGGACCTATTGCCGTTAGAGTTGCTTGTTTGTTAACACCATAGAAATAAGATGTCTATTTAAGGTATATACTCTGTAGTGAGTGTCCATCTGTTTCTTTCCCTTTCCCCCGTTAGTAAAGTCACATTACCTGGGAGGTTGTGGTATGAACGTTCTGGCCTTGGTATTATGGCATTACCATGGCAAGTGAACTTTTCAAGCGCGTTCACTTGGAGGGGACAGTAAAAGCTGGCGTGCTATTAATTCTATTGTTTAATATGCCCGCCTTTAGATCACCCCCTGATAATGCACGCATGCATATTCAAATCGGGTAATAATGCACGCATGCATATTCAAATTCGAGGTAAGCGTGCATTCGCGAATATAATTTTACGCGAAAACAAAGAAAAACCACTCGAAAATAGTGCTCTAGTGGTTTTTGTACCATATACAACCAAATTCAAGGGGAGCGTATCAGCTCACCTCTAGCATATTGAGAACAGGTTTTTCCCTTTTGTGCTATATGAAGACAACACTTCATAAAATGACAAAGGTTCACAACTGTCATGCTTATTGCTAAAAAGGCTATTTAAAGGTACATTTCATGATCCTACAACCTCATTTTTGTCCTTATTTGACCAGACACTTCAGTAAAAACAGCTGACTACTATGGCTTGCCTATCTGTTTGTATCACAGTGCCTTACAGGCCACCGTGTTACAATTCCTGTACATTACAGGCAGAAAAGTACTTTACAAACATTATAACCCACCTCCAGAGCAGACCAATACCCATGCATGATCACGGCAATGTTGTACAACACCCTGGACCACCAACGGCCTCATAAATTAATAATATAAAAAGGCCTAAACTCCCCGAGGCAAGACAGGAAAATGAAGGTCCATGGAATCAAAAATGTTTCCTTTAACAATATCAGGCACCCAAATACCACCAGCACAATTAAATACACCTTAAAACCTCAGGGATCCAAAAATAAAACCCCCAGGACTGCAGTCAGTGACCAACCAAAAAGAAAAATTTTAAAAGGATTTAAAAAACACGACTCACCCGCATTAAGATTCAATCATATTTCCAGGGCTGTGATTGAGTTTCAAGAAAAAAATCCTGAATTTGGCAAAAAAATCCTGAAAAACAGCGTAAATTTGACCTAAATACTAAAAGCGGCTGAAATTAAATAAAGTTGCGGAAATTTTTTAAAAATAAATATTCCTGAAATCAGAAAAATCCTGAAGAATCCCACCCCTGCATTTGATTTAAAAACATATCCAACAGGATCCAATGTCAATGCAGCAGAGGCCAACTTCAAAAACCCAACATTGATTGTCACTAACTACAACCCCAAGGATCAACCCTCAAACCCCAAAAAACCAGAGTGCAGTGAGCAACTCTAGTGGGGGGGTAAACCCCAACTGTTATGCAAAACCTTTCTATTTACTCTTGTTTTTTTCTATTCCATTTCCAGATTCCTCAATAGAGGCTCCCATTTCTGTACATGGGCACCATAATTTTCTTTTCTAAAAGCAATTTGTTTTCAACTTTTTCAATGAAGATAAACCATTCCTTAAAATCAGGAAACATCAGTTTAACATCTTGTACCCTACCATTTATAAATATATTTCTTTCACAAATGAGAAGCATATTAATAAAGGAGGAATAACCACCGTATACTTCCTCATAAATTCCCAGCATACTTTTTGAATAGAAATGTTGATATGGATATTTAAGCTACTTATCCAAAATTTAATTCTTCCCCAAAATGAGAAGAAATTTCACATGACCACATCAAATGCGAATAGTTTCTTTCTCTTTTCCACAAAAAGTACAAATATCATTATCTAGAAAACCCATTTGTGAAGGAAATCGTTAAATGGAAGAATCCTATGTATAAATCTGAACTGAAAATAATGAGACCTTGTATCAATGTGTGCATTTATAAGGTATTGAGTACACCTTTTTCCAGTCAATATTTATACAATCAGTCCCAGTCTCATTCTGTAACTCCACAGCCCACTTTTGTTGTGCTGCAGGAGTAATAGGTTTGTGGCTTTGATGCATCAATTGATATGCAAATGAGGTTGCTTTCTTAGCATTCCTCAGCTGAGTTAACAGGTGAGGCTCACGGTTTAGGTGACTCTCAGTCAGCTGTTTTGGGAAACCTTTTGAAATTGCACTCAAAACACTAAAATACTTCAAAAAATTACACTCAATCTTATATATGGTTTTAAACTGGTTATAAGTCATCCACTGTTTCTCATTAATTAGATCTGATATGAAATTAACACCTTTATTACTCCACTGTTCAAAATACACAGTCTTTCTATTAATTTTAATATTCGGATTATACCGCAATACTTCATCTGTTTTCTCATCGTCCATATTCCTGAGTTTAAACCAGGATTTCAAGACATCACATAAAAAAGTATTGCATATTTTTCCATAACAGAAATCGGTGTGCACCTTTGGCTTACATAACCAAATCCAATTCATATTTGGAAATGAGTAGACGTTTGAATTGTTTTCGAAAATGATTGACCGATGTGACATTTTTAGAGGTTCTTCCAAATTGTTCCAAAGAAGGGGTCCCAATATGCGGACTGCTTGATAGGAGAACATGTTCTTATTTTTTGTTATGAATTGGATTAGTCAGCGTGACGAGCAGACATGCTTTTTAGAGCTCTCTTACCTCATTGATTTTGATGGCCTTGCTGCCTACTGCATGTATTGATAACATACACAATACACATTATTAAAGGCTGACTCAGACGGCGCCCTCAATTTTAAACAAATCGTGTTTTTTGCATATACATAATTCTTGTCCATAGACTAATGTGTGAAATAGCTAAGCTCAAACCGAAGTCCTTCGTATAGAAAATCACAACTTTGTTATAAAACTCCGGATCTGGATTTTTTTGTTATACACAGTATCCTATGGCACGTAATACTACTATACATAAATGTTTACTGCATCAAAACCGAAAATATGATTCATCTAAAACTTTGGAATTGTGCTTTTTGGTTACTATCTTTTGTTCTAGTTGACTATTTTCAATTATTCCACAAAAATCATGTTTCGAAATCTCTGAGTCCGCCTTTAACTGTATACAGTGTGTATCGTTGAAATGGTTCATCATGATTCAATTGTTACATAACTTCAAAGTTCTTTTTGAAAATCCAAATTAAGTAGTGACGTTTCGCTTCCTATCAGGAAGCTTTCTCAAACTGATATGGCAGCTGATCCTTAGGATGACTTGGTGACGTCATGGTGTGATGACGCCCTCTGGATCAGCTAATCATAAAAATTAATAAGTTGGTATTTCCCTTCGTCCTGCCTTCATCCGGTTCGTCTTGTGATCTAGGTGTCCTTTTTTCCTTATCCAGAAGGCTTCTTGAATTCATCTGGCACTTTTATCATTTTCTTTTTTGATAATGCTGCATTCCTCACACTGTATGAAATTCCATGTCACAATTGACACGTTTGAAGATAAAGATTACATCAGTATACAAATTAAGGCTTTTAAATTTAGGGACATATGTTATGTGAAATCTTGTGAACGTTTAACATTTTAATTTTTTAATATATAATGTTGCACCGAATTTTCGTTCCGCGACCAATACTGAATATTTAAAGAAAATTAACTAATTTAAGTGGCAAACTAATTCTTACACAATATTTTTTGTCGCCCATCATACGCGTGGTATATTGTTTAGGAAATAAAGCTACAATCAGTCATTTTTTCCATATTCAAAATTTCCATTTCATTTGGCTCTGAAATGCGAGTGTGTTGGTTAGATATACATATTAAAAAGTCACTCCCGACTTTTTTTACTAAACAAGCATAAAAATCATTTCTTGACAAATATGGCGTTTACGCTTACCACTTCACAGGGGTATTTACTTAAACAATTTTCAATATACAGCAGTGCAAAAAGGGACTTTGATGAAAAGATGTGCGCAATTGGTTTATTGAAGAAATCGTTGATAGTAGCTGATAGTGATTAAAAAGTGCAGAACGATAGTTGAGTAAAGTCCGCTTCCGTCTACCCATAGAACATTTTTTTTCTTTTTCGTCGCTCCTCATAGAAACCTTGGCTCACTTCTGTAACCTTGACATACACGTTTCCATTTTGAACCAATTCTATATAATTGGTATATAAAAAGCGAGGTCAAATATTCCTGTTTTCCTGTACTTTCAATCACACACACACACACATACAAGCAGTGAATTTTAGGTGCTATATTGTGCAATATAAATATAAATACATAAATGTTTACTTCCTTCTCCATGAATGCATTTAAGTTAATGTTAAATTAACTAAGTTAATGTTGGGCCATGTTAGGAGCGTCCGTACCATAGATACACGCGGCCCCGGATCAGCTTACTCAGTTGCTGCATACGCTAAGAAGAGTTAATGTTGACACACGCTGATATAGCACATAGCCATCATGAATTGCTCTTGTTTTGTTGGAGAATTTCATCCGAGGAACGTCAGCTTGTCAGGGGTATCAGCGCAATTGTTTGCAATTCCTCAGGTAAGGCTGTACTGTATACTGTGTGTACATTTCTATTGTAAGTTCAATACCCTTAGAGAATGAATTGAATATGAAATAGAAGTGTTTTAACATGATAGGAGGCTAATTCTCTGCACTTCTGTCATCGAATGATCCCGAGCACCTGACATGATGCAAGGGAATTTTGAACAATGACTGGGATAACTTCGTGTTCCCTGATCATGCCGGTTAAACTTTAGAATACTCTACCACCGCCACCGAAGCCAAACCTTTTCAAAAACTCAGGCAACGGCGATCAGCGCAAATAGTAGGGGACTGTAGTGAAAGAGTGTGCGCTTCCGGATAAAATTGTGAATTTGTGCACACAAGTACTTTAGGCATTGGTAATCCATAAAATTGATGGAAGCACTTACCAACCCCCCTAAATAGACCCCAGGTTGAGTTTCAAGGTTATACAGGGGTCAAAATTTTAAAATGTTCCGATTATATTGAAAAGTACACCATGTGTTTGTCTGGTTACCATGATTCCAATAAGTATAGTTTACACTATCTATGGCTTATAGTTTCGGAGTTATGGGTTAAAAACTGTAAAAATGGTGAAAAAGTCAATTTTGGTGTGTACATGGGTCAAAAATTAAAAGGTGCTTTGATTCAGGTAATATGTGGTGCAAATTGTTTCCCTAGCTCTAGGGATTGAAATAAGGAATAGTTTGCCTTATCTGTTATGCTTAGGTTTCACGTATCCAACAAAATATGTCACATGTCAATAGAATCCAATAGCTGCCAATAGCTGTTGACTTTATTCGCCATTTTGGTTGATAACCAAGCACTTAAGATAGTCAAAACTATTCCTATATTTCATTCTATGAGCTGAACCAACAACGTGTACCATGTTTTACAGAAATTGGAGCAACTTTTAATTTTTGACCCCTGTACAAACCAAAATTGACCTTTTTCACCATTTTTACAGTTTTTACCCCATAATTCCAAAACTATAAGCCACAGGTAGTACAAAATATACCTTTTTGGAATCCTTGTAACCAGACAAATATCATGGTGTGCTTTTCAACACAATCGGAACATTTTAATTTTTTTACCTCTGTGTAACCTTGAACTCAAAGCTGGGGGCATGAAATGGGTGTGGCAAGTGCTTCCATCAATTGTTTTGATTATCAATGCATAAAGTACTTGTGTACCCAAATTAACAGTTTTATCCACATTTTCACACTCACATGTGATCTGTGCACTACAGTCCTCCACTAAAAGCAGCTCAAAGCTGTACCTGGGCTGTACCTTTTAGCCAGTGAGCTAGCAGACATTTGTAACACATCCAGAGAACAAAAGGTTTGAGTGATTAAATATGTAGACAGCCTGACAGGAATTACCGTGGATTCTTAAGTGATGCAAATGTAGTATTAAGGAGGGGCCTAGACAAAGATTGTACAGAGGTCAAATGTTTAAACTGATCCAATCATGTGGAAAAGTATACCACGTTATTTGTCTAACGATAAAAGGATTCAGAAAAGGTATAGTTTGTACTATGCACATGCAGCCTAAGGTTCCAGAGTTCTAGGCTAAAAACAGCAACAATCAATAAAATGGGTCAATTTCAGTTGTACAGGGGTCAAAATTTTAAAGATACAAACTGGTGCAAATTATTGGTGGAGCTCATAGGATTAAAATAAGGAATAGTTTTAGTGTCTCAAATGCTTAGTTACTAAAGTAGGGGAAACAAGGTCAAGTCCCATTTAATGCAATGGACTTTGACCTTCTGTGCCCCCTACATCGGTAACGAAGCATTTGAGATAGTCAAAACTATTCCTTATTTTAATCCTATTAACTCCGCCAATAATATATGTGTTGCAATTGCATACTGTTTGACCCTCGAAGATGGTTGCTAATCCGAAAGATGGCCACTCTCAATTATTTGTATATATTAGTTTTGCGGTTTTCTGACACAAAGCGTAACATTATTTCATGGGTTTCTTTTTCACTCTCATGCAGGCAAAATGCAGGACTATCGTATGGGTAACATACCGCTATATGGTCGCCATCTAGCTCACCGTTTGGCTTGGTTTGGTTTTATCGGTGTGGGGTGAGGAACCATTGTACAATGTCCGTGACAGCAAGGCCAGTTGCTCCTGTACATAACAGACTGGAGCTCTTTAACGATAATGTTATATTTTTACCCGCGGCTATTAACTCCACATATTACTATACAAGAGAATAAAGGTACTTTTTATCACCTGAATAATACAGGGTAACTTTGCTGAATTCATGAATTCCAAGTATATTAGAACTAGCAGTGAATTTGGCTATATCGAAAAAAATCTCCACATCAGATTATTGCATTTTACAGTATTTTTAACATATCGTAAAAACGTTATAAGACCAAAAGCAACATAAAAGGACAACTCCGGATTTTTAGTAACTCTCCGTACGGACACTTATTACTACACGTATTCGAATGGAGTTCTATGCTAGTTTCTCCTTTTCTGTCAAATTCTCAGTTTGGAAAATAACTTTTAAGAATCTACAGCCTTATCCTTCACGCTTAAGCTATTCCTGCGAATTTTCCATATTTTGACTCATTTGGGTGGATCACTGATAAGTATATTTTGATATGTCAGATATTTAGATCCCGTGGTCATTTCGTGCCAAAATGGATTGTTGATTGGCTCACTTGTCAATTTTGAGGTGCCTGATTTCAAAAAAGTGGGTGCCGTTTTTTTCAACCACGCCTTCAGTCGCCATTTTGAATTTCAAATGGCGTCCATTTTTCATTATAGTTGGTCCTATCCTCGGTTTATGCCACTTAAGGAGTAAAATGGTGCCAATACCCATTTGTGATACCAGGGATTCCATTGAAACCATTGCCGTACTTCTAACTGATTTGGTTTGGCCGCCATCTTGATTTCAAATGGCTGCCATTTTAAATGATGTGATGGCCTATATCTGGGCTTTTGAGCAAATTAGGATAGTTAAAAATGGTGACCAGACATGTTGTGATATAAGAGGTTCCATTAAAAGCATTGCCTTATTTGTCTCTAATTTGGTTTAGCCGCCATCTGATTTCACGACAAAAATGGCCGCCATGTCAATTAACAGGTATATGTTGTCCATTTGTCCTATAGATTGGGTCTTTTGGCACCGTAGAAAGTAAAAATGGTGGTCATACCAATGTTTGTGTTGACCAGGGACTCCTTAACAGCATTGCCTTACGTGAGAAAGAACTAATTCGGTTCGGCCGCCATTTTAATTCAGTGATTGTATTGCATGCTGCTTATCTTCTGGAGCTGTAGAATTTCTTCAGTTGATTGCTCTGGAGCAGAAGCTTGTACTGCATGCTGCTTATCAGAGTCTTACTGGACAGTAGACTGCACTTCAGTTGATGTTTCTGTAGAAGAAGTTTGCATTGCATTGCACCTCTGGAGTCTATATGGAGCTGCAGACTGAAGCACAGTCTACAGTCCAGAAGACTTTGAGGAGGGGCATCAATGCACAAAACCTCGCTTCAGGCAAGGTGAGCAATCAACTGCAAGCCACAATCTACAGCTCCGCAGAAGCTTTTGATGAGGGGCTGCAATGCAAAGATTTTCTTCTACAGAGCAATTCAACTGCAAACCTGAAGTGCAGGTTACTTGTCCAGAGAAGACTCTGATAGAGGGCATGCAATGCACTTGTTCCTAAAGTCTGTGGATGAATACGCGACATCATGCCAACTTGGGCACGTAAAAAATTGTCTTGAGTATCAAGTCACAACAGCAGAGAATCAACAAAAACACAGAGGCAATCACAAAATGTCATAACCATGATCTTTGACTTGTATGAAAGAGCAATGAAACTGCCAATCGTCAAACAGAAATACCACACTGGGTTTTGAGAGTTGGGCGAGCTTCATGCCTGTTTTGCCTTCAATTCATGCTTATCGCAAAGTATCTTGACATCGCCTTGAATAAATCAGCATTTTGAATGCTGGTCTTTTTTTCACCAATCAAAACAATGACACCGTCAAATCTTACGGGAAAGTGGTTTAAGCGTGTGGTGTAGAGTACCATCTAACATCATATCATGGCTGCTATAACCTCCTTCTTTGAAGCATCTTGCAGCTAGAAACTTGGATACATGATCCTGAAATGTCACCCAATCCGCGATAGGCCTCATATGAGACAAGAAGATATTATGAGTGGGTGTCTTTAAAGAGGTAAAATCAATCCTCAGAGTAAGTTTCAGCTGCACTTGGCAAGGGGCTTGGGGAGATCGCAAATTTATCCTGAGTTAAAGAAGAGGTAGAGAGTATACTTCATTTTGATTCGAGCAAGTAGACCGGGAGAGTGGGGAGTTCAGCTCGGTGACCTCTGTAGCAATTCAATACTACTTTGTATGATCTCTAAAATATGTCGACTTGTACCAGTTTATCTTGGCCAAATGCAGATGCTTTAAGTACACTGACCAGAACTGGGAAGCTCTAAAAATTGGTGTTTTCCTGGTGACTAAGTCAGGCATTCCATTCACCAATCTGTTCGTGGACAAACATTGGAACAGTTTATCAGAAACTCAAGGTTGCGGGGCGGAAATCACTGGAATTACAACAGAATTAAGATACACTCAATAGATTTTCTGAATGCCCCTGAGCTGATCAGCCTCATTCAAGAATTCCAAGATGCCTATGTGCACCAAGAGTAACCAACCGGCAACCAAGGAGCATTATCAGTGGTGGCCTCAATGGCAGTTGATGTTCAAAAATTCAGCTAATAGCAAGGCGCTTTGTCAGGAACTGGGGCGGAAAACCATTCTTATGTCAGTCATATATTTAAGTGTATATGGCATCTAAGATGATCAGGGGTCCGGAGGAAACTTGCCCAAAGGGAAGATTTTCTACCTCGATCGAGAGACGACAAAGGTGACAAAGAAATTTGAAAGCGTTTGTTGTCCCAGCAAAGAGTTAATTGCATGCTACAGCAGTAGAAATCCAATCTGGATCCAATGAAAAATATCGAAGCTGAAGACTTCGTTACTTGCAAGAAGAAAACACCTGCAACTTGTAACGTTGTGCCCTAGTGTATCATACGGGTCTCTAAGTGAGCCAATGGGAAGGGATGAGTTTTAGTTCTCCCCAGATCCACTCTTCTCCTCAGAGGGTCTTCTTATCCCAAACTGACAAGAGTACCTGTTGGCCATGCCATTGAGGAATGCAACATGGAGCCACCAGGTGAAGCTTAGGTAGAGTTAAAACTGGCTGATGCATCAAGAAGGTTGGAGGCCTATAAACATGGGTTGGAGGCCTATACATGTGGCACTTATTGATGCCATGGAGTTGTTTTCAAGCTATCCAAGGGAAGGTCCTGTGTCAATTTGGTATTTCTATTGCTCTGATCTTTACCAAAATCCTTTGTAGAAGCATCCGTGTATATGATGTATTCAGGGTATGATGAAGAACGTGTTATCTCGACATGATATAATGACAACTCTTTTTCTTTGGGGGAAAAAAAAGCTCAGACCACGTGGCAAAAGGTGGCCGGTATTGATCCGGTCAAGTTGACATCAAAGACTGAATCTAATATAAACTTTGGTACACTGAAAACCTGCGTCTCACAATTTGAAACAATTTAGTCTAAAATACTGACAGTAGATTTACTTGGGGGAAAGATATACTTCATGGATTTACCTGGAAGATAACAGAAGAGCTTGGATGTAGTCTACGGATACCTCCAGTATCAAAAAACCAGTGTTGTGAGCCCTAAACTAGGAGGCAGACACTGGATTTCCAATGCATTGTACTGATGCGTCCCGGACTGACGGAGACATCAGCGATATAGAGGTATATTAACAGATCGGTTGTTAAACACCAAACAGCCTTCCAGGGCAAGCTTCGCTTTCATCACCGGAAACAAGGAAAAGCAAAGCGCCCAATTGACGTAAGTGCAAGATGTGCAGCAGTGGAGCTGAGAAGAAAAGTATAGGTCTGCTAGGTCTGCATGCTTTTAATGTATGGTGCTTGATTGGGGAGGACACTTGTGGCATATCACAAACAGGTATGTGGATTAAAAAGCTTATCTCAGCCTAGTTCAGGCCTCTGGACCGCAAATGATGTATCCAGAAATTGGTTTCGACCTAGACAGACACACAATCAAATTGTTCTTGCAACTTTGTTGTACAGGGTGTATGCCAAGAACAAAGGAATAACAGCAAAGCAGCAAGCACAGTCAAAGAACTGCGATGGAAATTGTTCAAAGTCAAAAATATCTGGGATGAAAAGTGCACCAACACTTGGAGCAATGAAACCACACATTCAGAGGGCATCTCATATTGGTAATCGGTTAAAGGGTACAAGAGCCGCGCCAAAACTCAACTGGCTTAATGAAGAAATGGATGGAATGGGGACCAATTTCTCCCAAGAAATGTCTGGAACCACCTGCACACAGGCAGTATTTGAACTTTGTCAGTGGGTATGTCGGGGTGGAAGTACTGGTCATTGCTTCCTAGCAAAAGAACACTTCCCATGTACAGCCGCTCTGTAAATGCAGTGACGTTGGTAACACAATGATTAGGTTTACTGATACCCATGTATGTAGTCATGAAAGCCTCTAATGGAATTTTAATAGCCTATTTTATTGACGGGCACAGTGTAACCAGGTGGTACAAGTCGCGTTGTTTAATGCAAAGACATATATGTGCATTTTAGTCAAGTTTGCATGAGAAAACGTTTTGTCCTCTAAAAAGGTAACTAACTGAGAAAGTTTAACTCTGGCTTCACGAACATTTATCGGCTTAAAAACCTACACCTAAAATAAAATGTCCACATACGTAAAGTTTTCACAATCCCTAAAGCGTCTTTTTGCAATAAAGTCCATAGGATATCTTTTGCACTTACATTCTTCGCAAGGTAGCCCAAAGATATCACAGCACAGCCGTTCCATTAGTATGATCAAAATAATCTGCTTTACTGAAAAGCAATCAAGATCAAATGTCAGTATAGTGTTATAGTAGAATTATGTTTATTATATATACTGATTTGGGTGAAAGTTCTTTGAAATGCAATAATCAAACATAAGAATTGTCTGGGCATTAAAACTAAGGCGGCATTTGAAATCTTGCATGGTGATGAATGCTCATTGAAATAATTAGGCATGATGATTTGAAATCATGATAATTGTCATGCTATGCTACCATTTTGTATAAGCTACTTTAAGTACTGCATGCTGAGATATTTAAAATAAGTATTGGATTTATGGCGGCCATGTGAAATCAACCAAGATGGCGGCAAACATATTAGATACAAGTAAGCCACTGCTGTTATGGAATCCCTCCTAGTATTACAAAAACATTCATATTGCATCAGTTTTCCCTTCTACATTGCCTCAAAAACCAGACAAGAACATAACATAATTAACATGGCGCCCCTTCTGAAATTATACGATGGTGTGCCAAAAGGCCAATCAATTACAAGTGTAAGCCGATGCTTCATGGAATCCATGGTATCACAAACATGGGGTATGCGGACATTTTACTCCTACTCCGTTGCTTATAAGCAGAGATATAGGACAAAAGTAATTTTGAAAATGGCGGGTCAATTTTGAAATTCAAAATGGCGACTGAAGAGTGGTTTTGAAAAAAAATGGAACCTAATCTTTTTGAAATCAGCACCCCAAAAATTGGACAAAGTTTGCCAATTAAAAATCCCATTTGGGGGCACGGAAAATCCCACGGGGAAAACATAAAAAATGGTTTACTAATAGTTAGGCGTGAACAAACTAACTATCCAAAGCGGTTGTAGCGAATCGTTGTCAGACTATTCCAATGGAATCATTAGGTCATTGGGGTAATCCAGTTCATGTGTAAAGACCCTATACCCATGTAAATAATAAATTTGAGTAGTGCCTTTATGGTGAAAAAATTATCCCCTACTATTACCCGTATCTAATATGCTAAGATGCTACCAACAATCCAAACTGCTGAGCAGCACATTGCAGTGCATGTACCACTAAAATGAGTAGAACGTCCTAAAGAAACACGTCCTGTAGAGTCTGCACATCAACCATACTTATCACGTTTTTTTTAAACACTAACGGGGTACGGTGTCGGACCGGGTGAGGCCAGATGGTGTATTGAGCAGATCCACAAGGTGCACATTTTGGTGAATTTCACCTCAATAGGTCAATGTGATCCCACAAAATCCTATCTTAATGCATAAAAAACTCTGACTTTAACACTCATTTTAGCCCACAAGGTGCTAGTACGTGAACACTTTATTAATCCCTAAGTACTGACAGTGTTAGTACAGTAACAGTATAGCCCTTGCAAATGTCATTCTGGTTAGATTCAAAACACTCGTGGTGAGACGCAACACAAATTAGTCTAAATTAGCCAAAAATGCATGATTAGTGGGGGTGTCTATCCGATCGCTTATTACCATACCCCGGTGCTACATGACTAGTGAAAGGCAGGTTTTATCTCAGGAAAACCTAAATATAAATAGAATGTGCCATAATCATAACATTTTGTAACATTTAGCTTCTAAGCCCCCTAAGGAAGTGACCAGAGGATGTATTGAGTCAATCCCACAATGCACCAGTATGGGGAAATTTCACCTCAACAGGGTCATGTGATCCCACAAAAATCCTATTCTTAACACATAAAAATCCTGACTTCTATGCTCATTTTCGCTCACAAAGCATAGTACTTAAGGATTTTTTAGCATGATTATGACCTGTGGTTCTTAAACTTTTGGAACACTTTCTATCCCTAAGTACTGACATAAGTTTTGTTCAGTACAGTATAGGCACATTGCAATGCATTGTGGGATTGATTCAAAACACCCTCTGGGAAGTGACTTAACAATGACATATGTCATCCAAACACCCATCCTCCTCTATTTATGTCACTTAAAGAACCCGACAAAAACCAACCTTTTATTTTAAGATTGTTCACTTTTTAATGACGTAAAAATAATCACTCATTTTAGAATGACGTTTTATACCTAACATAAAGAATCTATGATGACATCATCTTCCTTTAAAAACAATTTTAATAAAGTTTGATTCAAAACGCGCTTTTTATGTTGATGCCGCCATTATCACAAAGTTAATGGAATGCAACTTATACCGGCACCTTTTGATAAGGTAGGATCATCGGATAAAATGTTCTTACAGTAAAATAACTGTAAAATTAAATCCGCTGAATCAATTTAGTCCAAACTTGACTTTGACGTATCCAGATATGGCTTTTAGAGGAGGGCCCCGGGCGGAAGGACCTCTAATAGCCGAAAATAGGCTGATTTTGCATGTTTTTGGCATGAACTCGATCCGGGAGCGAGCGCCCCCAAAGAAATCCCCCCCCCCCATACGCCACTGGTAAGGATTTAACTTTTCTCCACATATTTGTGCAGTTTCAAGGCAGTACGATTTTGTTTTAGTGTTGTAATATGGCACTCATGTATTTCACCAATATCAACATTTCATGACAATTTCAACAAGATCTGGGCACGAAGTCGTAGCCGATGATCCAACCTTAAGATCAAACCTCATGTCTCACCAAAGCTGTAGGGCATACTGTTGTCGATTTTTATTATTTCGAAAACATTACATCAGCTCTATGTACGTGGAAAAAACTTTTTTTCTTTCAAAAAGTAGCCGGCGCAAATAGGGTCGAGTACCTAGTAGGCCTAGGGCTCACCTGTTTTTCCTGCCGGCTGAGGCTTCTGGACATCTCTGCATGTCTGTAGAAGACTATTCCTAAGGTTGTCAATGCAATATGTAACTATTAAGGATCATAATTTTATGTGTAACTGTTATCTCTTACAGTGTTTATTTCCAGATCTTTACGACAAAGAGAGCCTCCGAGTGACTCAGTTCGTATGAGTAATGTCGACGTAGATGTCCGACACTACGGTACCATAACACCTTCCGACACTGGCAACGGCAACAATATAGTCACTCCCTGGTACTGCAAACTACAATGGATATTACAGAACATAACCTACAGCGCCGCACTTTTTGTTACATTGCTCTATTGGATCTACGAATTTGATGCCGATAATGATGCTGTACATGTGTATACACTTCATGTGCATGGAGTCAATCTTTTATTCGCGATGGTAGACGTTATGTTAGTTTCAAATCCTCTGCGTTTCTGGCATTTATCTACCCGAGCATTTATGCTCAGACGTACTATATTTTTACAGCAATTTATTGGGCAGCTGGAGGCACGAATGGTATAAGTTCCGATTCTACGTATATTTACAAAGGCGCTTTAGATTGGGGAGATGCCCCGGGAAGCACTGCTATCGGTATGGTTTTAATTGTGTCGTTAGGTGGACCAATTCTTCATTCCATTTTCTATGGGTTATATCTTTTGAAATGTTTTTTGTACAGACGATGCCGTACACCATACCATCAAGATATTCCCAGCTGAATTGTAACTCGTGGAACTGTTATTTTGTCTAAACAGACAATTTGTAGTCAAGGTAGAAAAAATCCGGCGTTTAATGCAAGTTGACTAGGCAACGGTGTCGTAGAATGAGTAAGGATTTGGTATATATTTTCGGTAGTGGATATCTCTCATACGATTTTTGTTTACCAATGAAGAAGACGATACACAAACTGGGTATGATAGAGTAATTACTTGGAATTACGAAGAGACTGGAGTATAAACCTCCAACTTGAAGAGGACCTTCTTCATAAACTCACTACCACCTCTTTGACGCGTGAGGGTGACCAACTAATTGCATCTGATTATATTTTACAAACTTTAAAGAATAATAGGCCATGGGGCCAAACAAAAAAGATGCTCGGATAAGGACCAAGGTGGCGCAACCCTGAGAATTATGTACACAATTCTTCAGAAATATTTTTTCCAAAATTATTTTTTAAAAAATCAGTTCTGCGTGTGTTCTCACGTCTAGTATGTGCACATTTTCTAGAAAATGAATTAAATGTCATCTCATTTTCCCCCTAAATATCAGAGACCAATGGATGAATATCATAATTCATTGACTCCAGCAGATAATGGCACCATTGATAAGTAATCCCGCTCGGTATGCAGAGGACCAAACACTTCAGATTCCTCTTTTATCTAGAACTGCAAAGTCATTGTTATTATCCATGCAGCTGAAAAGATTTCATTCGTTATATCGCCACCCCGATTTAGATTAAGCTATTTTTTTCATGTTGAACAAAATTATCTATCCTTTTTCACGAATAAATAAACATTGAGCTTCTACTGTGTGTTGAACTGACTTTTAATCGTATATATTTCATCATTTATTCGAAAAGGCAACGAAGATAAAAAAAAGTCATGAAAGAAAGGTTATTTGGCAGACTGTGAGCTATCATCTTTGAGCAGAACCAAATCCGTAACCTCATTTCTTTTCAATTGGCCGCGTTATTAGCAGAAATCGAAAATTATTGGTATTCATCGACCCATATGAAACGCAAGTAAACCGGTGCCGAACATAGCTGAGATTAATCCAAAGGCAGCATTTTTAGTATCTCAGCATGTTGTCATGTTTGTGTTACACATAGGCCGCTGTTTTCTTCTAAAAACCTAGTAAATTGAATAGAAAGGAGTTCCAACAATAAGTTATGGATCTTGATTCTGCACCAAGATGTGGGGTCACAGCTTTGCAAACATTTCTTTCATGATTTTTGTTCATATTCGTTTCCTCTTTGAATAAATAATGACATATACGGTCAAAGTGATTGAACTAACTGCATAGTTATTCGTGAGTGAGGAGAGCTCAATCTAAATCGGGTGGTGATAACGCCTGAAAGCTTTTCAACTTCATGCACAATAGTGTGACTCTACAGTTCCCGATAAAAGGGAATCAAAGCGCTTTGTTTGTCCTCTGCATACCGCGTGGATTTATTTATCAAAAGCGCTATTATTTGCTGAAGTCAATGAATCATGATGTGCATTCGTTGGTCACTGATATTCAGGGGAAAATTGAGATAACATTAATTTTCATGACAATGTGCGCATACTAGACGCGAGAACACATGTAGAACTGATTTTTATAATTTTAGAAAAAAAAATCAAAAACAAATATGTACTTCCCAGGGTAGTACCTTTGAAAATGCTACAAGATCTTCCCGCTGGCCTATAAGGGACATATGAGGGGAACATCGCTTAAGACTTTCTCTGTTAATTTAAAGGGACACAGGGACAGGTCCCATGATGGAGAGCACATGGATGTGACCTAATTGATCATGTGCACTCAATCGTGAGTTCGAGTCCCGCTACGGTTATGTCCCTGGACCAAATACTTAGACATCTGATAGCTGTATACTTTTCAGGAACTTTGAATTTCGCGATTATGAGCACTCAATTGAACAAACTTTTGTTCACGTGCCAAAATACAAAATTCTCTTTTCATGCATGAAGACATTATTTTCATTCACTTATTCAAGGTTTGGTCACAAAATTTACAATGCAGCCAAAAGGCTGAATAGCATACATCTTGCAATATTGAACATTCATTTAAAAATTTAAAAACCCACAAAAATATGGCCTACAATATTAAAGCCACTATCAGTCATTTTTTTTTCCAAATTCAAAATGCCCATTTTGTCTCTAAATTTCCATTGTTAGGTCATATCAATACCTTAATGTTCTTTGTGAAAAACAGACACTTAAGTATGTTAAAGCGGTCTTGATGATGCAATTTACGACTGTTTCTAGACCTAAAATAGTCGGATCCCGACATTTATTAGTAAACAAAGCATAAAAATCATACCTTGATAAACACGGCGTATTACGCTTAGCCACTTACAGAGGTCTTTTTTACAACAATACAACAATGCAAAAAATGGGCTTAGAAGAAAAATAGGGGTCGCAATTTATTATAAGAACATCCTTGAGACTACTGATAGTAAAAACGTGTATTCCACATTGAACAAATTATTAAATAAGAACACCCTGGACAACTACCTGACGCTGAGTCTGTGTCTGACCTATGCAATTTATTTGCAAGGTTTTTCACTCAGAAGGTTGTTAAGATTAGAAACGAACTTGATGAATTAACCCTCGCTCAGTGTATAGGTCACACCTTATTAGTCAAAGTTTTAGTACCACAAGTGTTGTTGAACTGAGTTGAAGTCTGTTTCTCCTGAGAATGTATAAGAAAATCGTTCTTGCCACACAAAACAAATCTTGTTCTCTGGACAGATTCCCAAAGACTACTCAAAGACAACATGAACTAATGAATGCCATCATTCAACCACTTACTGCTATTAGTAATCAATCTTTCAATAACGGTGTCTTTCCAATCAGACTTCGTGACGCGGTGGTATCTCCCATCCTAAAGAAAGCTACATTGGATAAAAACATTCTTAAAGGTGTGTGTTCCGATCGATTTTTATATTGAGGAAAGGCCGTATTTTTCTCATTGTCATCCTGAAATTTGAGCCCTCAAATCCATTTAATTCCCAATATAAACAAACAAAAAACGACGAATCAATGGTTAACCATCAATATTAGCACAGTATTGAATAGGGCTTTGCAATGTGCATTATTGCTTCTACCATCAAAATCACAAGTTTGTTTCCCATGGTACTTGACGGGGCGTATGTGCAAGTGCCAGGCTTTTATATCAAGTAGAGAACACAATAGACATAAATCGGAACAAGCACCTTTAAGAACTACCGTATCTAATATCAGCTACCTATCTAAAATTAAGGAGATACTGGTTTGCTCAGAGATAAATTACCATCTCAGCGCCAATAGCCTTATTGAGGATTACCAATCTGCCCATAGAAAGCGTCACAGCACGGAAACAGCTTTGCTGCGCGTTAAGAATGACATTCTCAAGCTTTGGATAACAATAAGGCGGTTGCTGTAGTTTTACTGGACCTCTCAGCCGCCTTCGACACGCTTGACCACCACCCAGTGGGCACAGATCAGCGTTCAACGTTGACACGACGTTAAATCAACGTTGAACATTCTTCTCGACGCTTTTTCAACGCTTTTTTCAACTTCCAATTTAGAATCGTTGAAATTTTAACGTCGTTTCAACGTTGAATCGACGTTGAAGTTCAACTCAATGAGTTTTCAACACTTTTTCGACAAGAGCTGAAGTAGAAAAATCGTTGAAATTGCGTTGAAATTTCGACGTCAAAATTGTAACACTTTTCCGACTCTATTTCAACAAGAGCTAACAATCGTCGAAATATTTACAAGTTCAACAATCAACATTAAATCAATGTGAATTACAGGGCAAAATAAATTTTGTAACATCTTTTCAAAACAAATAAAAGAACATATAGATTTGAAAAGAATTTAAATTTATAAAGTATGTTATAATGGATTGCGACATCGTGTTTCTCCCGACTTTCGGATGGTTCACCTACATTAATATCTTGATTTAACCATTTAACTGCTATATGCTAAATGTCTTCCGAAGGTATTTTAGTTAATAATTTAACCTCTGAAAGTTTTAAACTCATATTGTTCATGCTCCATATGGACTTAGTTCCTACTGACAGTTCTTTAAGTGGGGATGTCAAGCATTTATTGTTACCATATTATGTGCAAATGTAGGCATGTGATATTAAAATCTCAACTATTTTAGGTAAATCGGGGAACTGTCCTAATGCCCCAGTATAAAAGATACATAGAGCCGACATTTAAAACATTACAATAATTTTGTTCATCTCTAAATAGCTGAAACATTCACACTTCAGGTTGTGTTTGAATATTATGCAATGTGCTTCACCCTATAAGAAACCAAAGAACCAAACTGGTTCTAAAGTGGTCCTCACAGGAGAAAATGGTTCTCTAAAAAACAGAAAATGTTCCCCAAATTAATTTAAGAATGTGATACAGAAGCGGTTGTGGTCCAATAATAAACCTTTTTTCGGTATTTCAATTTTGCAAGAACCTTTCACTGAGGTTCAAGAGAGAGGTTCTTTATAGAACTTTTAAAAGGGTTCAGGGACATTTGAAGAACAAAATAAAAATATAAATAGAAACGAAAATGGTTCTGTATCATGTTTTAGAACCTTTTGGGTTCTTTAAAGAATCTTTGAAGGGTTTCCTTGAGAGGACAAATTTGTTGAAATTTAACTTCGAATCCGCGGGATGAACCCAAGTATTGGCGGTGTTGGTCAACCATACACGTGGGGCCCTCATGATAAGCCCACTTTAAACCTTATTTTACCCACATGGGCCCCTACTGGCTGGGGGTAACTCGACATTTTAACTCTCTAAGAGGCCACTTTTTTAACTCGCCAGTTTAATACCTGTCCTCCAAGGCAGGCGAGGCTCAGGCTGAACTTGAAGGCCGAGGCGACCTCTGCTGATTATATATGGCACGCTAGAGCGGACGTAAAACGTCGAGTTTGACAAACCGCGTCGAGTTTGCAACGCTATGCCGGCGAGTTTGCAAGTTTGCAACGCTATGCCGGCGAGTTTGCAACACGAAGACGGCGAGAGTTTGCAAGTAGTATATGGTGCCTTATCGTAATGTTTTTGGATTTGTCGGCTATTTTGCTACATTTTGATTTTTTGTCTTTTATGGGTAATATTGACACCTGGGAACTCGAATTTGGTTGTTCCCATTTTTTTCGACCACCCGTTTGGCAGCCATCTTGGATTTCAAAATGGCCGCTATTTTCAATAAATTTTCACCCATATCTCCATTTGTGGGCGACATAGAAAGGTAAAATTGGTGTCTATACCTATGTTTGTGATACTAAGGTTCCTATAGAAACCATTATTTAAGTTGCAATTAATTTCGTTTAGCGGCCATCTTGAATTCAAAATGGCCGCCACGTTGAATATACTTCGGCATGTATCTTGACTTCTGAATAGCATATAGCGGTAAAAACGGTGGCAATACCGATGTTTGTGATACCAAGGTTTCTAAAAAAACATTTTTAAGTTGCAACTAATTTCGCTTGGTGGCCATCTTGAATTCAAAATGGCCGACATGTTTAACCCTCGTTTTAACAAGTATATAGTACGCACCTTCACGGTTATACTGTGGTCTTCAGTAAGGCTGCCTCCTGACTAACTGTTAGGATCCAAAAATCAGCATAACCTAGAATTTATCATTTATCGAATGAGTTCGCAGAGATTTGTGGGGAATGTGTGTAAAAAATAATTGGTAAAAGTGGAAAATATCAAAAAAATATGAAAAGCAGACAACTCTATTGAGCAAAACAACAAAGAAGAGAACAAGCTTAATACAAAGAAAAAGTAATACAAAGAAAAAAAATACAGAAAAGAATTATCCCAAAATTAGTGTGCAGACAAAATAGAAGCTGACTCAAAGAAAATGTTGGCGAAGAAACGATTACAGATTAATAGGAGCCAGTCCTATTATTTACTTGGAAAAATGTTGTGGACCTCAAGAGCAAATTTTTAGGTGTAATACCAACTTAATAGCAGAAAAAAATCATGAAATCTATGAAGATAGGATGGTCCTGAAATGGACCTTTGTTGAGGTGTTGGAGTAGTTCTAGGCTTCTAGCCAGATGGTAAGATTAAGAAACTCTTACTACTATCACAATTGATGAGAAGAATATCCATTGTCCACCAGCTGACAAGCCCTTTTTGGTCAGTAAAATCTCAAAGTTGAGTAAACCTTACACATTGTAGTTTTTACTCAACGGAAAGGATAATTTTGATCGGTGCAGTCAAACGCTAGCATCAACTAAGTGGATGGAAATTGTGGAATCCCCAGTATTACAAACATGGGTATTAACACCATTTTAAGCCCAGTATGTTATTCACAAGTCAAGTAACCATCCAAAGTGAATTTCGGCCATATTGAATTCAAGATAGCCGCCATTCCCGCCAAACGAAATTTTCAGTTTAACTTTAATTATGGTTTATATAGATACCTCCGTATCACAAACATGGTTATTGCCACCGTTTTTAGCGCTATATGTTATTCAGAAGTCAAGATACAGGCTGAAGTATATTCAACATGGCGGCTATTTTGAATTCAAGATGGCCGCCAAACAAAATTAGCTGAAACTGAAATAGGGGTTTCTTTAGAAACCTTAGTATCACAAACATGGTTATTGCCACCGTTTTTAGCGCTATATGTTATTCAGAAGTCAATATACAGGCTGAAGTATATTCAACATGGCGGCTATTTTGAATTCAAGATGGCCGCCAAACAAAATTAGCTGAAACTGAAATAGGGGTTTCTTTAGAAACCTTAGTATCACAAACATGGTTATTGCCACCGTTTTTAGCGCTATATGTTATTCAGAAGTCAATATACAGGCTGAAGTATATTCAACATGGCGGCTATTTTGAATTCAAGATGGCCCCAATTAGCTGCAACTTAAAAAGGTTTTTATAGAAACCTGATTATCACAGACCCATTTAACCTTCTATTCTCCCACAACGAGATATGAGGGAAATATTGAAAATATCGGTATTTGAAATCCAAGATGGCTGCCGAACGGCTGGTCGAAAAAAATGGGAACAACCAAATTTGTATTACTTGGCCCAAAAGTTTACCTAAAAAAGACAAAAAATCAAAATTACAAATCCATTAACATACCACAGGAACCATACTAAGTTCGTAACGCGATGACGGCGAGAGTTTGCAAGTTCGTAACGCGATGACGGCGAGAGATTTGCTACTTTTTGAATTTTTCTAAAATTTATCTGTCACAGAAACAGAAAATCAATGTGGCATTTTTAAAATCGCGTATCAGCGGCCATCTTGGATTTCAAATGGTGTAATTTTCAACCTATAATATGCTATATCTTGGCTTTTTAAGCACAGAGAATGTAATTCCACCATCTAAAGCTATTGTTGGAGGGTGTCCATCTCAATGCAACAACATTAGATCATGTGGCTGGGGCGGCCATCTTGGCATTGCAAAATGGCCGCCAAGGGAAGTTGTTTTTTGTCATACCTGTCTCTGAAACTATTGTTTATGCCGTCTATACCCATGTTTCAAGGTCCAGGAATCCATTAGAACATTAATAACAACAATGGACCACTTGGATGTGGAAGCCATCTTGAATTCAAATGGTCGCCATGGGAACCGTTTTTTACCAGGCGTATTCTGTCATAGGGTAATAGGGAGTTGAACTGGTCTTGAAGTATCTAGCACCAATGTTAAAAATTAACTGTAAAAAATAGGGATTGACTGGCAGCTGGGACTCACAACGTGCAGAACGTACAATAACAGGAGCAGTGTTAAAATACGAAACCATTGTAGGGAACGTAAAATAACGGCGTAAAAATCTCCGCTTCAAATGTGAAACTTAAAATAACGGCGAAAATCTCAGCTTCAACGTTATGTTGGTGTTGACTTGTTAATTTAAAAAGTTATACAATCCTCTGACCAAATTTCACGTTGTAGCTTATGGTTATTATACAAAACATTGTATTTACGTTACCCACATGCACATGGTTGTTAAAAAGTTATATTTCAGGCAAACAATATTTGTTTTTGTCTAGAGAAAAAAAGGCAATAAACAAGGCAACACACGAAAAAATAAGATTTAAACCAGTTAACACATTTGTTTTATGGTAGTATACACACTAAGTCAAATTTAATACATGTACCTACATAGATTCGAACCGGGGCTTTTTTGTTCAAGCTCAGTTTGGACTTACATTCATACAAAATATATGTACATTACATCACGAATTCCCGAAAAAAATAATACAATTGAGTAAAATTAAACAAAATAGAGGCATTTTAATTTTTGCTTTTTGACATACGAAGAACAACGGGGATTTTTCGCCACGGCTTTATCGATCAAAAGCGCCCAATTTGCTCTCTTCTCGTGGACGTCAAAGTGATGACCAAAACATCGTGTTGACTAAAATTGTTATTGCTGACACCGGTAATATTGATGGAGTAATGAAAGTAATAATAAATTTGAAAATAAGTTACAGAATGACCTATTTTGTTTCATTCGTGGTTTTAATTATTATTGAGTGGCAACACGGCGATATGATGGTCACAACGACGTAATTATGGATGGTCATCCCCTTTGAGTCACAATTTGCCTGCGATGTGGATTTGTCGAATCGAGTAAGCTATTGGGCGGAAAATTAAAAGGGCAAATACTCCACAAATGGGGACAATTTTCAACTTATTTTGATTTATATTAATCTACGTTACAACTCATTCCTACCAAATTTTCCAAAATTCAGCATCATGACATATTCCTTTAAGATTACAAGTCCTAAACATATCCACTACACTACACGACTTATGATAGCAAATGTAAAATTAAATATATATATATATATTATATAGTGGTGTACTACTTTTCCAATTAAACTAAATATAATACAAAAAGGAGGAAAAGAGTTTTTAAAATATTTTAAAAATTTAGGGAAAATAAGATTTTGCATTTTTAATGACGTAACTTACGGACATGATTTAACAGGTTTAGGGGTAAAACGATTGTATATTCATTTTTACATAAAACAGTAAGTTACAAAAGGAACGTAATATTACGGAAAATATAGGCCTAATAACGGTCAGCGTATAAATCAAGCCTTTTTCAAAATGTGTAGTATTATTTTCTATCCACTGTTATTTACATTTTTCTGATTTTTTTTTCTTGACAAATTGTAATTTTATTTTTAGGTATAGGTAATAAAGCATGAAGATATTGAATAATTGGGGTTTACCTAATTTAAAAGGTAAAGTCTGGTAAATTAGGAACATTTTTAACAGTGCAGGCAGTATTCCATATCTGTAAGATGATGAATGGGGGCTGGAAGAGTTTAGCAGCGGGTCGACAGAAAGAGTCGACGAGGCACAGTCTGTCTGCCGAGTTGTGTGATTCTTTGACAGTGTTATGCAGTAGGTGCTGGGTGTCAGCCTTCAGCTTATACACTAGTTTGTGCATCTGGTGTTCTCGCCGAAGCACTGCAGGTGCAATGCCTGACAGCAATGGTAGAAACTCAGATGGAGATGGAGTAGGACGGAAGCAGCCAGTGACGGTTCTCAAGTTCTCGTTGAGTACTGTGTCCAGATTCTTTGTGTGAGAGCTGTTGCCAATGCTGGTGCCAGCAATCAGCAGCGCGGAGACAAGAGCAAAGCGTGGTGCGTAGGTCGTTGGGCTGGCCACCCCATGAGGATCCAGCAAGGCGGAAAGAGGTTATTCCTCGAAGAACCTTGGGCGCTATACGGACTCGAGAGTGCGCAGGTAAGTAAGGCCAAAAAAATTGTTGCGTGTCCACTTCCGACCGACCGACATTTGCTGTGCGAAGGTAAAACTTTTTTTTTCAAAAAAGTTTTTTTTTTTCAATTTTACCCCGAAATTGACAACTACCCGTCGGAAAAATGTCAACTGAAGAGAAAAGCTTCCCAACCCGTGTCCGATGCCCTCTTAAAACTGAGAATGTGCCCCCCCCGCGCCACATTTCTCAGACTTTTGAATGCCGTTGGGAACACAAACAACCGCGCATTACAAATGAGATTGGAATGAGATTGTATTTTAAAGGGCAATGGCCCGATCGCTAATAGACCTCGTCCCCAGAACCCCGGATTTTACCGAAGTGGTCAAAATTGGTATCAGAAGAAAGCTACTATTTATTATCATTTACCCGTGAAATCTTAGGGCCTAAAGGGATGTTTGGTTGGTAGTTAAGAGCGAAAATTTGGCCCATTTGGGTCGACCAATATTAATTTTACAGGCTCGATGGGGCTTACAAAATAAGTTTTAGCTCTCACACCAAAACCGGATTGAGATATCGGCGCGAAACTTTACAGATTGGATTTGGGGTGAAGGCCAATTCAATCAAGATGAAAATTCATATACTTAAACGGGCCATCACCCTTTAACATGTATCAAATGTACAAAAATAACACAATATCGCGTGGTCAAATTCGACGGGACAATAAAAGTAAACCGATAAATCAGTAGTGAATGACATTTTCATTCTTTAAATCATTTACAAATGCTTATTTTGGTATATTTGTGAAAAATAGCCCACAATTATTTACTTGAACATGTTGACGGGGGCACAATATATCTGCGCAAATCACCCGGTGTTTTAGTTGATCCAATATGGCGACGTCTGTTGGCCATTGCTTATGTGGGTTTGAGACCAACTAAGTAGACAAAGGACAAGCAAATAAGTTCACAAGGAGGCGTCCATTTTACTTGTACTAAATACTCAGCGCGCCTGTGCAGATCAATTAGTACGCGATGTGTTACAGAGTGTCTCGGAAAATTCATAGACTGTAACATCTCCCTTCTTTTGAAAAGTTTGCAAACTTCTAACAATGTCATTTCAAGTAATAATGACTTTCCAACTTAAATGGGTTATAACCAATCTTTTCTTTCCAAAATGTGATATGTTAAAATTTGCGTTTTTATTCAATCTGATGACTGAATAAAGTTTGCACTTATAATATAGTTGGTTGGATACTTAGTGTCCATTCACTAGTGTCCTTGTATAAATGAGAATAATTCCTGCTTGTTTTAACAATTTCGACAAGTTTAACATACAGTACAGTCAATGTCAAGTGCCACTTCTAATTTTCCTTTTCTTTGGACAAATTTGTGTTGGAAAAAAAACACCACACAAAAAAAAACCTAGTAAAAATGAAAGTTTTAAAAATTAAATTTTACTTAAAAAAATGCCCCATGCAAAACGATGCTATTTGCTATATACCTGACTGAACTGTAATACAGTTTAGCACATTTCTATAATATGCGTGCTTTCTGAGAAGTCAAAGGACTTTAAAGTTCAAAACAGTTCAGCTGATAATTGAGTGTGGATTGTCCTGGTAATCACTAACTGACAAAATTTCTTAGCTGGCCTACATCAAAGAAGTGAATAAAATTTTCACGTTTAATTTCGCGCTAAATTTAGTCTGAAAACAAGACGTTTGTTTCACTTGGTTCCAAATAGGAACTTGAATTTAAAAAAACTTTGTACAATTGCGAGTCTATGTCTCTAAGTCACATAGTCCTTGAATCTGCTTGGTTGCGAGAGTTGTTTCTGTTCTAGTGACTTGGTTGCTGGCCTACAGCGGTGCTGTCTTGGTGGTTGCTCTGGTAGACTTGGATGAAGTCTTGCTGTTCATGGGTGTTGACTTGACTTTCTCTGTTGTAGACTTGGGTGTAAGTGTTATCTTTCCTGGGGACCTTGGGGATTCTCTATCTTCTGGCTGGCAAGATGGTTCTGCTTCTGGTATGATTTCTGCAGTAGGTGGCATAACAGAAATCTCTTCATCAGTGCTTCTTAGGAATTTTCTATTCCTTCTGTATTTCTGTCCATCTTCCGTTTGCACAAGATAGGAACGGGGACCTACTTTCTCAAGACAAATTGCTTTTCTCCATGGCTGTTTTAGCTGATCAGGCTGGATACGGACTGTCTCACCTATATCCAACTCGGGTAGATCCTTGGCTCTCTTATCATAATGCATTTTAGCTTTCTGCTTTCTGGCTTTGATATCCTCAGGAACACCTTGAACTACTTTTGGCTGTAGCAGTTCATCTGTTACTGGGAGTAAGGTACGGGTTCTCCTAGACATCAGCATTTGTGCAGGACTTTTGTTTTCTCTGTTTGGTGTGTTTCTCCAATCCAAGATGGTAAGATAAATATCTTTCTTGTCCATCTTTGCTTTCTTGATTAGACCTTTACAGATTTTCACCGCTGATTCTGATTTTCCATTGCTTTGACTGTGCTTCGGTGAACTGGTCACATGTTCAATATCCCATTCCTTGGTAAATTTGCTATACTTTTGAGATACGAACTGGGGTCCATTATCTGTGACTAACTTCTGCGGTATACCGTGTCTAGCGAACTGTTGTTTAGTGTGCTTGATGACTGTCTTGGATCTGGTATCTTCTAACTTGTCTACTTCCCAGAAGTCTGAGTAGAAGTCTACTGTTATCAGGTAGTCTCTGTTCTTGAATGTGAACAGGTCTTGTCCAACTATCTGCCAGGGTCTTGATGGAATTTCCCAGGACTTCATCGTCTCCGTCTGTTGTTTAGGCTTCAGGGCGTTGCGTGTAGCATACTCGGAAACAAGGTCATGCAGTTGCACTGTCATACCTGGCCAGAACAGGCTATCTCTGGCCCTTCTGATGCATGCTTCTGCTCCTTGGTGCGTGTTGTGAGCTTTGTTGAGCATCAATGGCTGCATGGCTTGTGGTACTATAACTCTCTGGCCTTTGAATAAGATGCCATTTTGTGCTGTGATTTCATCTCTGTAGTTGAAATATTCTCTGATTCTCACGGGCACTTCTGTTCTGCTCTCTGGCCATCCATGCTGGACCATCAACATCAACTCCATCAGTACAGGATCAACTTTTGTTGTGTTCTGCAACTGGTGCTGGGTTGATTCACTGACACTGACGAACTCAATCTGGTTGATCTGTTCAAGCTCGTTAAAGATCTTGTCATTGGAGTGTGTGTCTTGTAGGTATGCACGACTCAACCAGTCTGCAATATACATCTTGGTGCCTTGCAAGTATCTGATCTTTAGTCTGTATTTCTGCAGTCTGAGTAACATCCGTTGCAGTCGCTTTGGAGCTTTGGATATTGGTTTTGTGTGAATGCTGACTAGAGGCTTGTGATCTGTGTTTACAGCAACATCTCTGGTGTGTATGTATTTATCAAACCTTTCACAGGCGAAGACTATGGCTAAGAGTTCTTTTTCTATCTGCGCATATTTCCTCTCGCTTGGTGTCAAGGCTCTTGAAGCAAAACTGACTGGCTGTCCTTCCTGCAGCAGGGTTGCTCCCAAGCCATTTTCAGAAGCGTCACACTGTATGGTAACCTCTTTGTTGACGTCATAGTACTGCAGAATTGGATTGCTTGTGAGCATATCCTTTATCTTCTCGAAGGCTTCTGTATGATGTTCTTGCCATTCAAAGATTACGTCATTGTCCGTCAATCTTCTGAGCGGTTCTGCGATTTGTGACAAACTAGGCAGGAATTTTGCCAAGTAGTTGGTGCATCCAATTATTCTCTGTACAGCTTTCTTGTCTTCTGGAATTGGCATGTCGCTGACTGCCTTGACTTTGTTTGGGTCTGGCTTCAAGCCTTCTGAGCTCAATGTATGGCCAATAAACTTGACTTCTTTTACTCTTAGTTTCATCTCGGCTTTATTCAACTTCAAGTTGACTTCACGTGCTCTGTCCAAGAATTTTCTCAGATTTCTATCATGATCCTGGACTGCTTCCTCTATGGAATCTCCTTGACCGTAAACTAGGAAGTCATCGGCTATCACTTGTACTCCATCTAGTCCTTCTATCACTTCATGTTGTCGCCTCTGGAATTCTTCTGGCGCCGTATTTACTCCGAAGGGCAGACGAAGCCACTTATATCTTCCAAACGGTGTTGAAAATGTGGTAAGATCACTGCTCTCTTCTGTCAATTTGACTTGCCAGAAGCCATCTTTGGCATCAAGGACTGAGAATATTTTGGCCTTAGCTAGCTCCGGTAGGATTCCTTCTATTGTTGGAATTTGATATCTTGGTCTCTTCAGGGCTTTGTTTAAATCTCTTGGATCAATACATATTCTAAGCTTTCCAGGCTTCTTGATCACCAGCAAATTACTTGTCCAATCAGTTGGTTTGGTGACTCTTTCTATCACTTTCTTCTTCTCCATGTCGTCAAGCTTCTGTTTGACTTCTTTCTTGATTGGTACTGGTATTCTTCTGGCTGGATGCTTGGTTGGCGTGATGCTGCTGTCTATCTCTATGTTATCTTCACCGGGCAGACATCCTAAGCCATTAAATATGTCACTATATTCTGTCAAGATGCTTTTTTCAAACTCATGATTATCTGGAATCATGGGATCTTCTATCATCTGGTGCACATCTTCAGCAACTGTGATTAATCCCATCTCTAATGCTTTGGCTCGAGATATTATTGGTGGCTCACTTGTCTCGATGATCTTGAATATTAATTCATATCTCTTCTGATGACGTTCACATGTGAGTGTAGCTCAACGAGCTTGAATAAATTAGAGCGCCCTGCTCAGCGAGAAAATGAAGCCGACTCAGCGAGCCATGACGTCACACTTACATCGTCTGCATCACGATCTGATTTTATGAAAGCCGGCGTTGTGACCACTGGATATCGGTGAATTAAACTACCATTTTACATGAAACTAACCTTACAGAAAGGTAGCGGAATATCGTCGGAACAAAAAATAGGCGAGGCTGTTATGTCGAAATTGCCGCAAAAGGTGGAATTTTTGATCGACAGCCTTGACGCTGCTGTCTTCTGCTGCCAGGTCATCGCCATCTTTAAATTTCAACGTTGCCGTTTGCTAACACATACCAGCAATCGTACACTAAAATCCCCTTCCGAAGTGTCAAGTAACAAGAAAAACTGAGAGTCCACGTATGATTTGGCGGGCTTGATAAGATTAACTAAACAATTCTGTAAGTTTTAGCGTGTTTCAGACCTTGTTATTTCGTTACATAACTGAAGTATTGACCACAAAGCAAAAAATCCCTGAATTCAGCAAATTCATTCAGGAAAGTGTTCTCTATTTTGGTGCCCAAAAATTGGCTTCATGGGCACCAAAATTGGCAACACTTTCCTGAATGAATTTAATTGATTTAGGCTTGTTGTCCGCTTCATTCATTTCGATGAAAACATGGTAATATGGGGATTGTTTATTGAAATTTTAATAAAAATATATATCATTTACATAACCACGATTTCCTGTTAACAAATAAGTACATTTTTCTAAAACTAATAGTCACTTTGGTGACGTTTTCTATTTTGACTTTATTTCAGAGCACGAGGTTAGGTTAGTTTGTAAACAAACTGGCAATAACCTTGCCAACAGTCGGCGCTCTAATTTATTCAAGCTCGTTGGTGTAGCTTCTCCTTTGACTGGAACTACTTGATCACTATACATCTTCAGTTTGGTTGAGGATTTTTTCATCTTTGGCTTTCTTGTCTGTTGAACTTTGTGAAGATCTCTTGGAGACATTGCGCAGCATGATGATCCAGAGTCGATTTCACACTCTAACTCCGCTGATCTTCCAGATGAACTTTTAAGGTTCAATGTGACCATCAACTTATTTTCACCTGTGTGTGTTTCTCCTATTGTCTTCAAGTTAAAACAGTCTTCCTCTTCAGAGGTATCAAAGCCTGAAGATTGGTCTGTTTCCTCTAACTGATGTGTACGTCTAGGTTTGGTTTTCTTCGCTGCAAAGTTTCTGCAAGCTTTAGCTGAATGGTTCAGGATCCACACTTACTGCATTTTTCACCAATTATGCTGGACATCTGATTTACCCCATTTATGCGTTTCCGTGCAGAACTTACAGGGTTTCTTCTTATTTTATGTCTTTGCATAGTCATTATGCTTCTTTGTCTTCTTGTCTGGTTTTCTTGACTTTCTTTTCTCTGGTGAAATTCACAGACTGTTCTCCAGCCATCGCTTTCAGCTGTTGATTTGTAGTTTCACTAACCCTTAGCGTGTCAGTGGCATTCTTTAATGTTAGTTCACCTTCTTTGCGAAACAATCTTGTCCTTGCTGCTTCATCTTTACATCCAAGTACAAAGATATCTCTTATCGCTTCTTCTTCAACTGCAGGTGTTGAAAATTTGGCTTCTGTAGCAAGATGGCGAAGTCTGTCAAGAAATTGCTCCACACTCTCTTGTTGTTGTTGCTTTGCATAGTCTTTAGGGTTGCCAGTTGTATTTTTGCATCCTTTTCATCAAGCTCTGATGCAATCATATAATCATCATAGGCCTCTTTAAAATTCTTCCAATTCAATTCAGTATCACCTTTACATTGGTGGTGGGGCTGGAATCTGAAAAGTAGCCATATTGTTTCTCTAATATTACACTATCAAGTGCCAGACTCAAAACTACCTACGAATGTCCAGTAATTTTAGCCGGTCACAGGGCGAAATAGTGTATTTTTCTTTATTTTCATCAAAACAGCGATTTTTTCGTGTCTTATCACGGGCTTTTTCTGTCGGCTGCTATTTTAGTCCTTATTTACAGCGCGTCTCCTAAAGCGCCCTCACACCTTGCACACGACGTTTGGGTGACGTTGCCTTGAGAACAAGCCACACACGAAAAATTTTCTAAGTCTAACAATCGCTACTTTGACTACTTTTCGGGCCTAGATTTTCACTTTGTCTACAGGTCTTACGCATGACATTCACTGTATGCTTTCTTCATACATTCCGTTAGCGATTCCCGACTTCTGATAACCATGTTGGCCGTTGCTTATGTGGGTTTGAGACCAAATAAGTAGACAAAGGACAAGCAAATAAGTTCACAAGGAGTCGTCCATTTTACTTGTGCTAAATACTCAGCGCGCATGTGCAGATCAATTAGTACGCGATGTGTTACAGAGTGTCTCGGAAATCATATCCTGTAACAACGTCCACAGACATGATTCCGTTGGCGATCCTGGTCACATATGGAGCAAAAACTCTACTGTCGAAGATCGGCAGCTTCAATCGTGATCAAAATTTACAAGAACTGTACGAATCACTTCACGTTGAAGCTGCCGGTCTTCACTTGAAGGGCATATACGTTGCCGCATCTGAAACTGGCCCATGGTCAACCACAGATCCAACCGAGACTTTGGAGCTGTTGAATACATTTTGCAAGCGGCATGTACGGTTTGCGTTGGGAGATGGGGAGCCAGCGCCAACAGAAAAAAAAAACCTTTTCCCGACCGACCCAATTTTTTTAAAATCAGTTGTGGACAAGCAAACAATTTATTTTTTTGGCCTAAGCTGCCGGTCAAGCTTCACTCCCAGATAGGTTGGTGTAGGATTGTATGGCAGAGGCGCTCCATAGAGGTTGATTTGAAGCTGGCGATGAGCTTCTTTGGTGTTGAGGTGTGGAAGGCAGTAGCGGTGGTCTTGGCTTCGCACAGCTTCAGTCTCCATGTCTAGAGATATGCTGCAAGTAAGACCATATCCTGCGTAGGTACTTTCTACTCTGTCCAGCTGCTGTCTGAGGGGAGAAGGGCAAGATCGTCGGCGTAGCCAATAATTGTCTAGATGTTGTTGAGTAAAGCGCTGATATACAAAGTGACAGCAATGGGAGCAGTACAGATTCTGTGGTACTCGTCCTCAGACGACGCCAGACGAACACTCTGCCCATCACTGGTCTTGGCAATAAAGCTACGGTTGAAAGCATGTTAATATGAATTAAACAAGCTAGCTCAAGTGACGATCCGGGATGGTCCTGAGAAGCTGGGGTATACCCATTGTTTCAGGGTCCAAGAATCCAATAACATTGTAACAACAACGGGTTATTTAGGGCGTGACAGCCATTTGAATTCTGCAAATGGACTGCCTAGTAAAACCGTTGTGGCCTATATAAAGTATACGAAACACATAGTAGTGAACAGGGGGCCCCTGTAAATAATAAAAGGTTTACATAGTTAAGTCTGAAATTGTCTTAACAAGCATTAAGCCATATATCTGTCATTTTTCTGACAATGACATTTTGTAAGCAGGCTCGCAGTTCAAGATGGCGGCTGTACGGCTGTCATTCAAAGAGATCTATAAAGCTAGAAAATTACACAAAAGTCTATCTTATTTTGTGATAACATCCCGAAGTTTCAATAAAAGGGTAAATTAAGTAAGTGACATGATATCTTTCAAGTTGTCTATTATCAAGATTGAGTCCTGACAAAATATTGGAGAGATGAGCTCTTAGACGCATAAGAGTCATTTATTACTGGATGTCAACAGCAGATAGAACACACTCCGGCTCATCACTTTAGTGAAAATTATATAAATATCTATGGGACAATAGCTTTACAATATTGCCAAGTGCCGAACTTTGGGGCTCTCACACTAGAGGCTCACTCTAAGATAAAAAACATAATTTTAGTCGAGGCCAAAACCTATCTATCACACCTAATGGCTAACACTAGGATAATAAATATAGAGATTCATTTTCGCCACTAACTGGAATATTTGAAAGTCATTTAGATATATGAAAGTATAAAGGAGGCGTATCAAAGTTTGCGAGTGTGAAGCTGCCCATACACGGCGTAGTGCATCCTTAAATAGCAATATTCCAAGGGCAGGGCACACCCGCCCACTTAGGATTTACATTTGATTAATTAAGCTAGAAATCAAATCCAATTAAAAGGGATACACAGATATCCTTAAGTGAATGATTTTTCTTGGAAGGGGACTCACCCCAAACCAAATTCCAAATTCCAAGGGCTCTTCCTGAGAAAATGCACCACGTCTTATATACAAAATATGTAATGTTTTATTCAATGGAATACAAAGATGTCCTTAAGTGGTTGATTTTCTTGGAAGGGGGCTCACCCCAAACCAAATCCAATGACAAGGGCTCTACCATTGAGAAAATGGCACCACTCGTATTACAAAATATGTATGTTATTCAATGGCAACAAAGAGTCTTAAGTGAATAGATTTTCTTGGAAGGGGACTCGCCCCAAACCAAAAGTCCAAGGGGCGCTTACCTTGAGAAATCAATACACTCTATACAAAATTACAAGTATTTCGACATTAGTTTTTGAATGTGAATTTTGAGTGAAATAGATTAGCTAAAAATACCACATGCCTCCCACACAGTTACTTATTACAGTCATTGACCACATCCCCCCCCTCCAAAATTCACCAAAAATATATAGGGCAAGGAGTAAACTACTTACGACGGAAGAAGGAGGATAAATAATGGAGCCAGGTTCTCATTTGAAAAAACACAGGGCAGACTCTAGATTATGTCGAAAGACTGAGTTCCTTATCTGAGAGATGCAACCCGTCACGCCTAAACAATGAGTGGTCTGACGTATGAAATACATGGCCATGCTTGATGACGTGGGAATTACCTAGGTTTGCAAACTCTACTATGGGCAGCCATAAAGGCCATAACGCCTATTGCCACAACGCGTTGACGCCATTTACGGCAACGCGTTGCAAGAAGTAGCAACGCGCCCCCGCCCCCCACCCCCCACCCCCCATTCATTGCAAGAAAGTAAGCAAACGCGTTGCGGCGTCGGCCAATTAGGATGACGAATTTCTGATGACGGATTTCAAAAATAGAACCACAACGCGTGGCAAAGTATCTAGCAACAGCGGTGTGGAAACTAACACCGCGTTGCAAGCCTGCACAACGCGTTGCGACCTCACAAAGCGTTGCGGGCCCTTCGGAACGCGTTGCGAAGGTTTCACAAGCCATAAGGGTCATAACGTAATGCCGCACGCGTTGTGAGAAAGTAGCAAAAGCGTGCGAAATTTTGGCAACGAGTTGCGGCACGTCGGCCAATCAAAATCTGCATTTCTGTGACGTATTTCACAAAATCGATCCAAACGCGTTACGGCAGTACGTTATGACCTTATGGCCTTCACAAACGCGTTGCAAGCCCTTCACACGCGTTGCGAGCTTCACACCACGTTGTAAACTTCACAACGCCGTTGGAAGGCAATACGGGTCATCAAGTATTCCCGCAAACGCGTGCGACGGTTGCAAACGCGTTGTTGAGGTCGCAACGCGTTGTGAGATTTATATTTTGAAAATACGTACAGAACAATTCATGATTTGATTGGCCGACACCGCAACGCGTGCCGAAATGTCGCAACGCGGTTGCTGAAATCGCAACGCGTTGCCCAACAAAAAAAACTGTCGCAACGCGTTGACGAAATGTCGCCACGCGTTGGTACTTTCTCACAACGCGTTGCCGAATTACGTTATGACCCTTATGGCTTGTGGGGACTTGAACGCGTTGTGAAGATTGCCAACGCGTTGTGAAGCTCGCTGCACTTTTTCCCATAATAAAAAAGTCTATGGTAAATGTCCCGACAACATCAACAGAAGTGTTTGGAAGGAGATTACGGATAGCTTTCAAGTTTTCCTCCACACGTTTGCAGGCGTCCAAAGAAGTGCTGACCAAAATATACATTGGTACCAAATGGAGAGAGTGTGTAGGACAAGGCTGCCTGGAAAGATATCTACTCAGGCGATTGGACACACCGGCAACACGCGCTCCGCCTAATCCGTGCCAGCTAACTGAGCCACCGCCCTTCATCTGGGTATTAAGCTGGCCAGCCCAATTCACGATGCTGTCCCCTACGACCATGTACGGAGGTTTCCTAAAAAAAAGGGTAAACCAAAGGGAGAAAAAAAATAAATAAAAACTAGACATGAATAAGAGATGCGAAGACTCTAGAACAAATTTGGGAAATGGGAACACCCCTTGAGGACGGATTGAGTAGTGATTGAGGAAAACGAGCCGCTAAGCGCCCATTCGATGATGCCTCTTCTGAAATGCCACACATTGCTGCAAAGGTGCCGCGCTATATGAAGCTTGTGCGAATGGAATGTGGAGAGGTAGGCCTAAATGACAAATGTCACTTCTTTAGGACACTTGAATTGAGGCGCAGTCAAAGGGGTCAGATCAAAAGGCCAAAAATAGAGGTCTGGACCAACTGGCTAACACTCAGGTAATGAACAGGGCTTGACAGGGCCACTATTGAGCATTGGGGGGGCCTGGAAAGCCTTGAAAAGTAAACACGAGACCTCACAATTTGATCGCTTTTTGAAAACCTAAACTTAACTATGAGCTTGAGTTATTTTACAGAAAGGAAATATCATGGACAAGCTAATACCCGAGAGCTGTCGAGAGGACTGTATAGCGAACAAAACTCGCTATTCTCATGAAACAAAAAAGGCGATGTCCGAAGGGCTGTGTTAAATAAAATACCTCGTACGAGGGAAATGCATACCATATAAGTGAAGCTAATCCAAAACATTTTAATATGGGGAATAGTAATGGGCAAACCTACAATCCACCCTGGAATCTGTGCGCCTACAGCCTCAAAACTGTCCCTGACAAGAAAATTATCAGAGGTCGGCCAATCATGATTATGTTTTTTTTTTTTTTTTTTTTTTTTTTTTTTTTTTTCGACATAGACATTGCAGAAACATATGAGTTATTGATGACGGGCGTATTTCAAATCTAGACAGTTGCAATAAAGGCGACAATGAGATTACGTGAGACTGGAACATCTGAGCATTTAAATTGAGGTTACCACAAAATTTAAAAAATCAAACCTAAAGCACACAATAAGCAGCCTGAGTTCTTGTTATGGAACGCAAAAGTTTCGGTCTTCTCTCTAAAGTTCCATAGCAAATTGCGGCACCTGGGGTTCTGTAGGACTGGCACTGGTGCGCATCTTCCAGACGAGCCATCTGAAAACGAGATAGCGCGTCCGCGTGCCTTATTTAATTTTCTGACATATGCCTTGCCATAGGCAAATTGAATTTAAAATCTGCGGGAACAAAAAAAACCTGATAATTCATTATATCACGGGCATTTAGATGATGCTTATTAACAATAAAAGGTGACAGCTCAGTATCAGGAAGTAAATAATACGTTTACATGTAGAAGCGCCCCCATACACTATGGCAACTAAAATAGGAAAAAAATCAAAGACAAGCTATAGAATACACACTTTTGACTTCACTGTCTTGCCACTTTCCTTGAAAACCATTTGACAAAGCCGCACCACACCCCACTAGATCAGTAATCAAAACGCAAATTCAGAATCAACAATCCACATGTTGATAGGAATGATCGATTTGCAGTATACTCCTTAAAAATAATAACCACATTTTTAGATCACATTTTGCCACTATAGATAAATAAGTATGATGCCACGGCTTCGATAAGCCGCGAGTAAGATCAAATTGAGAGGCCCGTAGAAAAGGCCACTGCCAGGTGCAGACGGGCTTTACATACGAAAAGACAAGGAACCAATTAACGACTGTAAATCTCTCAGAACAAGTTTTGAGGGATTTTTAAGTGCATTTTCAATTTTTTGCCAATGATACAATGCAATTTGTCAATGAGGAATGCACTATCACGGCAAAGTTGTCGGAGTCAATTTCCAGGCCCAAGAAGACCTGACTGAGTTGTGGGCCACAAATTTTTCAGCCGATAATGGAACGCCTTCTAATCTCTTAATAATGCATGAAAAGATGACACAAGTCTTTTGCATGATAAGGGAGCGAATTCATTGGTGGACAGCGACGGAAATAAATCTCGAAGTAGTGGGAACATTGAACCCGACTGTTGTTAACTGCCATTCTAAAAATGTTGAGAATTTCTCGGAATAATGCAGGGGAACATGATGCTCCCATTGGCAGTGCTTGTCAACAAAATAGTCATCTAAGACCCTCAACCTCATAGGCAAAAATCCTCGGGATTTACTGGGAGCAAACGGAATGCCGATTCTATATCTGACTGTTGCACATAAAGCACCTTTACCACTTCTAACTACCATAATAACTGCCGAATAAAATTAGCCATATGAAGCTTGTACGCACAACTCGCGGAGATGCCATCTGGCTGACGCTCCTCGTGGGAAGGAAAGGTGTTGGATAAGGTCTAACTTTTTTTAATTAAAAAAAGAAAAATTAAAAACAAAAAAACGATATAACAAAACCAATTTGGTTGACACCAATTTTAGATAGAAATTGTGTTTTATTCTAAAGGACCAGCGATCCTTCCCAAAGAAAATTTCTTTACTTAACCTTTTTGAGAGCGCCCCCAGGGTCATGGAGCACAGGACTGAAGGTTTTTGCCGACTCACGAGAACGCGCGGGCCGGCCCTAGGAAATCCTACTTTAAAGCCATGCGAGCGAAACCCATTTTTTAACAAAATGGCATTTTTGGTATCAGGATAAGTGTCCAAAAGATAAGAGAACAAAGCGCAGAAAGAACAATTGTGACTCATACTTGCAAGCAAATACAAAGGGATTTTTGAACAAGCTAGTGCAGAGATGAAATCAATGCACTGCAATGGAGGTAATTATTGGCTTTTGAGGGTAAATCACGTAAATTTGGAACATGACCTTGCTCCATGCCCTTCAAGACGGGCATGTGCTTTAACAAAAGACTACTATGTCGGAATGGAGTTGCTACCTTTTACAACCACATTTATTGAAGGAGAAGCAAAACCCTTTGCTTTTGCAGGAATGTTCTTATTAACCAATGCAGGAGAAGCTACCTGTGCCTTTTGACCGCTGAGACCTGTGAAAGCCCCAGAAGGAGGGGATGGAACATTACCGTGAACGTGACGCGCCAGCCACAATTAAAGACCACAATTCGCCATCCAATTATGGCCATGATCGATCAGGATGATTTTGCTGACGCAATCGAAAATGTATCATAATCGCGCCATCCCCAGCCTTGAAAGCGACCAGCAGCAAGATATTTTCTAACTAGGTGAGCATACTTCAAAGCTCGTGCGTGCGTCCTGGATGGGCATTAAGATAAAAACAGCTGCGTATACCAAAATACGCAGAGGTTCCAAGCTGTGAATTGACGTTATTTTACGCTTGGGTTATTATCTTGACTCAAGCACAATGGACCCTAAGGCATGTTACAGAATAGGAAAAAATTTGCTGGCTGCATTAGATAGAAAACATCCTTATCTAGTAATGTCAATCCCAAAATCAATGATTCAACAGTCATAAGTTTTTGTTATCAAATTATGAGGGATGTTCTGCAGCCCAAGGGAGAGCACACTGACACAGGGGCTAGCCTATTGAAACTTGATATCAGTGGGTGATGAAATTGGATATCATATTTGCACTACCACTACCAAAATTTACATTTTGCTCTACCATTGATGTTTACACCTTGCGAGCGGTTTGAATTGGATTGATCCTGACCAACTATCTGGTTTGACGTGGATTTGCCAAGGTGAGCCTGACACACCAGCAATGTTATTACCAGCACCCTAGTCGTGCACCACTAGACACCAAATCTGCTGAATCCCGGCGCCCAAAACATGAAAACCTGAGGGACGTCGCAAAAGTCTACACGAGAAGGAGCTAGAACCCCGTCGCCGGCGGTATTGTGATTTGTTGGACAACAGAATGGTTGGTATAGACGCCAGTAGAAGATGAAGAAGACGCGGTACCGTGGCTGTAGCTAGCTCCACATACGATTACCGCAGAAAGGTGTAGAATTCCCGGACGAAGGTGTAGAATTCCCCGCCGGAAATAATGGCTGTCGAGAACTTGTAGACTGCCCACTTCCAGGATTGGAAGAATACTGAACTGAGGTATCGGTTGTTGATCGACGATGAATTTGCTCGGCTGGACTTGAACGAACGGAATGATTGGTTGCCGAACGAATCAGAAGCTACGCGTGGCCACATTAGAAGAAGTTGTAGCAAATCTCTTCATGCTCTAGATGGAGATCGAGTTTGTTCCGAAACCGAAGGTACTTGATTACGACTATCAGCATTCGTAGCAAGTGCTAGCATGTCCATAGTGCCTGGTTCATTGTATAATCCACTTCATCGCCCTGGTATGTCTTTGATGTTGAGTTATTTGCATCGAAGGCTTTCGCTTGGTTCCACGCTCTTCGATCCCATCATATGAAGAATATGTATATCGACAACAAGGCGTATAAGTCCCGGACATGAAGCGTTTAAATAGGCTGTACACAATGTCCAAATCTGACAACGACCTTCTTGCTGCGACGATGCAAGAAGCGAAAATACCAAAACAAGCCAACAAAAGGCGATGCGAGAGAGCAGCAACACACACGGACAGGTGATTATAGGCCGAGCCGTAAACCACAAGGGGCACGAGCTTAATTGGATACACGAACTGTTGTGAGACAAAAGGGGTGCATACGGTTGCTCACGCAACCAGAAGGGAACCTCATACTGATAAGGGCCGGTTATTTTTAGATTCGGTTGGGTGGTCCCACACAAAAAATAAACGGAATTAGACGGTCATATCTGAGGACTTTGGATTTGTTAAACGTGTGCTTAAAATTCACGATGGCAGCCACAATGTCCACCTTCAAAGATCTAAAAAAGGATATAGAATTCAACCTATCTGTAATATATAGCCTATTTTAGCATTACAGAAAAGAAATTTACATTAAAAGTTGTAGAAGAAGCATCGAGATCTGTCTCTAACCATTTTACCAAGTCATTCATGTATTTTGGACATTTTATTTGGTTTCTAAATAGGCACTATTCTTGGAAGATGGTTCAAACATTACAAATATATGGCACTTAACACGGTTTTACAAGATCCGAACAGCGAGGCCCATTTGGCCACCAATTGAATTTTATGCAAGGATAACAAAAGCGAAAAATCAGATAAGGACTTTCTAACACTTTCTTATAGCCAGAGTAATCAAAGACAAATATCATATGTCATACATTTGTATTTAATTTCATCATAATTTTTATGTCAAAAAATATGTTACAGATATACTGCTAAGGCAATGGATAAAATTCAAATATCTTGAAAGTGGCCATATTGACCTTTATTTTGAATTTTAAATATGTTTAACTTTAAAAAAAATCAAAATGTCATAAATAAGCTTTTAATGTTCAAAGCAATTTATCTCATACTTTTAATAAACAATTTTATAGTTTGTGGATGATATAAAATATATTACAATATTATACGACAACTTATAAGTTCAAACATCTTACATTGTGGCAATTTTGGCCGCCAACTTGGATTTTAAAGGAGAACTGCACAAAGAATAACTGATACAATATACGCTATAAAATAATTATTGAACACATATCGAGTCGTTTCATGGAAAATGGAATTATACTAATAGACCGGGAGATACCAGCAAATTTAATCCTGATTTTTTACCAGGTGTCTTGTTATGATATTTGTATAGGACATCCATTGGGCCATTTAAAAAGCAAAGTCTTAAGTGTCGCGAGCGGTGGAGCGTGACGTCGGAGGTCAATGACCTCTAAATTTGCAGGTTCTTCACCAATATAGCTATTCTTAGCGCTACTGATCACATATAAGAGTAAACATAACAAATTGGGTATCATTTTAAAGAAAATAAAATGATCTATTCGATGATATCAAATTTGCGCTATTAAATTGAAGCAGTAGCTAGTTATAGGCCAAAAAGTGGTGATTTTTTTTCAACTTTTTTGCTATTTTTTGCCTTACCGTCTGAATATAAATGAAAAATTTGTCCATGAAGGTATCAATATTTTTCCTTCATATTTTCCCAAAATTTGACCCTATATATATGCTACATACATCTGAGAAGAAAAGTGTTTCCCTTCTATAATTTTTGCATAACGGTATTTTAAGCTGACCAACTCAATTTCCGTATTTTAACAAATTTTGCTACTTTAGGCTGTTCCTCTGGCAACAATAATTGATGTTTATATGCAGCCTTCGAAAAAATTGTAAATCTGTTATTCAGGTACATATGGATGAATGGTTCTTAAATTAATGAAAATTCCTCGGGCACCCATCAGAACCACTTTGACCTCGGTAGAAACCCTAAAAGGGTCTGCAAATGTTCTAAAGTTTAGAAGCAAGCTCTTTAAAGTACGTCTCTCTCTCTCGACCCACCAACAAATTAACCACCTTTGAAGAAACCATTAACGGTTCTATAAAGGCCAAATGGCTCTTAAAGGTGTCTGAAGACAATTCTGGTTTCATTCAGAACCATTAAGGGGCCCCACTCACATTTTTTCTTTGTTGTTTGTTAGGCATATTTGAGGCCCCGACTTCCCGAAATTTGGGACTTGGAAACTGCTTTTGTCCGCAAAGTAGGCCTTTAGGAATGAAGTTTAGGACTTTGGCAGGTTTTTGAACTAATTCCGGCTACAATTTAGTTTCAGAGGCAAACAGTTTCCCAAAAGGGAACTTAAAACTGAATTATGTTTCAACTGGGGGTCTAGGATGCTAGAGGGGACCTTGACATTAATGGCCGCACAAACTCGAACACTTCCCTATTCAGTGCCACCGGGTATCATACAGTCAGCATGCAATGTGCACGTTATTATCCAAACCGACTTCCCGCAGAGGGGTATCTAGTCAATCCCACAATGCCGCAGTTTTTGGAAATTTCACCTGAACAGGTCATGCGATAACACAAAAATCCTATTTTTAACACGTAACACCCTGACCTATAGCTTATTTTAGCTCACACGCGTTATGTACTGATGTTTTTAGTACAGAGTACAGGCACATTGTATTGCATTGTGGGATTGATTCAACCCGCTGCACATCAATGTACTACAGTAAGCCGACTTCATGTTTCTTATTAATATCCACGCATCAGTAACAAAGTGCCCAAACTGCAGACTGGATCATTCAATATTTACTGGCTAATTCATCATCGTCACTTCATCTTCCGTCAGAATAAGGAAGTCCCCCCCCATCCCCCCTTACTTAGTATCATCGGCACTTAACTGAACGCTTGAGGTGTACGTTGATTCACGGAACCACATAATTGATCATTGCGGTTGTCGTCTCCCGCCATCCTCCATCCATGTTGGGGGGCTCCGATTCAATATCCATATGATTAGCAATACATTTCTTCACATCATGTAACATAGTTAACTCGCTGAACCTTTTGCATGAATGGTGGCTTACACGGTGGAAACAGGAACGGATCTGATTGAATTTGATGGTTAGTAGGATTTTGACTCATATCCCTGGGTTCATCCTTTGAAATGACATATCTAGCATCATTCACATCATGCAACTTATATTGTCCATACTGAGCAGAGGAATTTTCAAGGGTATCATACACATCTTCGTCACAGTGAGAGCCTCTCCCAGGACCGTGTGGATTTAAGAGTCAGCATGTCACAGCTGCTGACAGGGTCATCTAAAATATTGCCCTCAGGCCCCCCACACAAAAGAAAGGGGAAAGAACAGTAAAATACGGCCACAGTGTTTGTGCCCCATCCCCCAAGATTTTTGAGGGGCCCAGTGTCCTTGTTCACACCATCAATGGGTCTAATGTGACACTGGGCCCCCATCCACCTTTTTTCCTACCAAAAATGCGATGGGCCCATGAGCAAGAGCATATTTTCAATAATTCTTCACCCTCAAACACCCCTAGTCGCACTAAGTGCGACATTGCGTCATTTCGCGACCCAAAAGGGCCCCACCTTAAGCTTCTGACAGGGCCCGTTTCTCATTAAATCCACCGCTGCCAATGACTAAATGCTGATCAAATTGGGCCCATGTTTTGCCATAAGTGTGGTATATGTGGTGAATGCGTTGTATACGGACAATGCAGCATAAATACTGTTTGCTAAAGACTAATGTCCTATAATCTGGTGTTAGCTTGTTCCTTCATCCATCCAAATTGCAGCACTAAGCCTGGTGCGCAGCAGCAGTATAATACAAATGGATTACTGGTGGCTTTTTGGGCATTCTCAGTAATAGTTTCACATGGAACAGGGGTACACGTGTTCCACTTCAATGATGGGCACCTCTCAGTCTTGAACAACGCTCGTTCTCACTTATAGAATAGCACCTTGTCAGGGGCTCGGTATAAAGTCTGATTTGCTAGTGTTGAAAATACTCATCCGCTTGCCATTCCTTCCAAGAAAACTGCGAAATGTTGTCTTGAAGGATGCTGATAACTCACCTCTTTGTTTAATCTGAAGGCCTCTTTTGCCCTGCACCAACGCGTGGTTTCCCTCGTGGTCTTCCCGGGATACCTTTCTTTCATGATTGGAGACGCATAAAGCCTGTCGCATATGATTTTTACTAATCTGCAAAGTAGCATGTTCGTTCCAATACTATTTAGCAACACCACCCAAAATGGAGCCAATGGATCCTGTTCTGGACTAAAACTAGCATCATCAGATACACTCACTGTGAAATCAGCTTTTTGTATGGCCTTTCTCGTCGGAATAGTTTCCTATTCTCAAGCCATCAAGGTTGACTGAATCAAGGAGTGGCTTTTCAAAGCGTGGAATTTGTTCTTTTCGTCATCGAGAAATTCCTCACACCAGTTCAGTTCCTTTGTCTTCAAAAGTAAGAAAAAGCATGGGAACTTTACCTGATTTGAGGTGCATATATTTTTTTTTTTTATAGAAAACCACTTTTTCAACATTCGTTTCACTGGAACGAGCAGTGCTCCTTTGCCGATTCAGTACGCACCATGTGCGACAGCTATGATGCGTCTCTGAGCATCAATTATCTAAAAAGGTTGTCCGCAACGGACAATGAGAGATGTTTCAGGTTTAGTGGGCGGGCAAAAGAGTCCTTAAAATTCCACAAGTGGTTTGTTTATCAGCGTCCTCAAAGAGAGTGTTAATTTTCCTCAGTTTTCTTGCTCGGGAATGGCAAGCAGGTGAGTATTTTCAGCCAAGGAAAATCCACTGTATACCTAGCCCCTGACAATGCCCTGCACAGTTGTAATGGTAGATACAGGACAAGGATCCTGGTTTATCCATTCTGCACGAAAAAAACATAGTTAAGTATTACAGGTTTCACCCTCAAAGATATACTGCCTATACTCTCAAGTACAAAACCACCTCAAGAAACTCACATTTCTTCGCTATCATGCGACTGGTATCTTAATTAAGATTTCGCAGAAGAACTTGGTATTGTTAGCCTGCCAAGAATGAAATTTTTTTGCAAGATTGACCCACATCCCGGTAGACATCGGCATACGAAACGAATCACCGCCAAGCACGGAACTATTTTGCATAATAGTCCCAAGCCATTTTCCTGCTAAAGAGACTACGGCCTTCGGTTCGAAAATTTGAAAAAATAATTAACACTTCTTATTTGCATGCTCATTAAGCAAACCCTAACAATGATATATACTGTCTTTCCAAATTAACTGTTTTTATTAATTATTTCCAATAAATACCACTTCGAAATAGTCACGGAATAAAGTTCTTGGGTCTCTTTTGGACCGGAAGACGTCCAAGCAAGTCATGACTCATGAGATCCTGACTGAATGCCTACTGTGCAGCTGATATTGTCATATGATTTGTAAATTGGATGTTTAGACGAAATAAATTTGATGATTTGGCTTTTATTTGTCCATTTGTCATAAAAATCGTGAAATGAATAAGAATCCAAAGATTTTTTTTTCAAAGTTGAACTTAATGATCTTGTTATTCCGATGATGACTTTTTTACTTTTTTTGAAAATAATTTATTAAAACCGGACATCTAAGTTAATAGGACAGACAGTAGCTGAAAATCATTTGGCAATCCTGAACTTTTTAGGGGGGGCAGCTTACGAGGCCCAAACTGTCCGCTTATTTTAACAATCCATTGAAATCTACAAATTTCTCAGATTCTGCCGCCGCTGCTGAGAGAGGCTCCAAGGAAGACGTTGTCTGATATCTTCGAAGACTTTCATCTACTCAATGTATGGACTCTTTAGTTCCATTATGCGTCATTTTCAGCACGTTCTATGCACCCCTGGATATAAGTGAACCCTTGAATTGTTTATACACAAACACCTTTTGGCCCTCCAAAAAGAGCTCTTAATGGTTGATGAAAACCAGAAGGCTCTCAGACACCTTTAAGAAACCGTAAATGGTTCGCCAACGTGTTTCGTGGAGGTTCAAGATAAAGGTACTCATAGAACTTTCTTCAAAATTTTAGAACCATTTGCAGACTCTTTTAGTTCCTCAACCTCCGAAAATGTTCTGGAGTGTGCCGGAAGAACCATTTTTATTCATTTAAGAACCATTATCCATATCCACTTAATGCAGATTTACAACGTTTTTCGAAGGGTTCATATACTATCAATTAGTGTTGTCATAGGAAACAGCCTAAAAGCAAAAATCGGTTAACATACGAAATTGAGTTGGTCAACTTAAAATACCATTACGTAAAACTATAGAAGGGAAACAATTTTATTCTCAGGTGTATGTAGCATATACATATGGTCAAATTTTGGGAAAAAATGAAGGAAAAATTTTATATCTTCATGGACAAATTGGGGGGGTTCATCGTCATTTCACCAGTACGCGAAACATTGCAGTAGAAAGGGTGGTGAAAACAATCATCACTTTTTGGCCTAAACTATCTACTGCTTTAAATTTAATACGCAATTTGATATCATCGATAGATATTAATTCTCTTTAAATTGGATACCCAATTTGTTTGTTTGCTCTTTATATGTGATCAGTAGTACTTGTGGGAGAGCGTGGCATAGGGTTAGGGTGCTTGCCTCTGGCGCAATTACAATCAAAATTCCCGGTTCGAATCCCGTGGGGTCGTGGCACTTGCTGGGTTTTAATCAGGTACTAAATCCTTAATTTGACTGTATACCGTATTGATGTAGTACAGAATTACGCTCTCCTCCATGGTTTCACTTGGAATTGGGCAAATGGATCATGAACGCATCCCGTCCTTCGGAGGGTACGTTAAGCCAGCGGTCCCGTGTACAGAGAGCCACACTTGTACATGTACATCGCAGTCGTGTCGAATAGAGTAGGGTGTAAACCCTGACTGTTCCCAATCCGCCCCAGCCTCAAATACGGGCCATGTTAGGAGCACCCGTATCATGATACACGCGCCCCGATCAGCACCGTGCTGAACAAATCCTAACAACACCACAAGCATTACTAATTACTTGTGGATACGAGCAACAAAAAAGTAGTACTAAGATAGCTATGGTTTGTTGAAACATGCAAATTTAGAGGTCATTGACCTCTACCAGTCACGCTTCCACCGCTCGCGACACTTAATACTTTGTTTTCAGATGTCACCAAGGGTTGTCCTATACAAATATCATAACAAGACACCTGGTAAAAAAATCAGTATTAAGGTGCTGGTATCTCCCGGTCATACATTTAAATCAATTAAAACATTTGTCTGACCACGGCGCGATTTGAAATTCGCTCTAGTGCATATGGGATAATGCATATGTGTTATGCGATACGGACGGTATAGTAGCGTCATACACTTTCATACGTGACGCTTTCATATGTGTTTTGCTCTGGCATGTGTGACGCAAATGTGCCGGCCGTATCGCATAACACGATATACACTAGCACGAATTTTAAATAGCGCATGGTCAGATTAGATGGTTTTAATTCATTACTATGGTTAATATAATTCCATTTTTCGATGTAACCAGTCGATATGTGGTCAATAATTATTTTATTAAGTATATTGTATGATATATTCATTGTACGAGTTCTCCTTTAAAGGTGCTTGTTCCGATTTATGACTATTGTGTTCTCTACATGATATGAGAGCCTGGCACTTGCACATACTCCCCATCAAGTACCGTGGGAAACGAGTTTGCGGTTTTGATGGTAGAAACAATAATGCATATTGCAAAGCCCTATACAATACTGTGATAATATTGATGGTTAACCACTAAAACGGCGGGTTTTTGTTCATATCTTGGGAATGAAATGGATTTGAAGCCTCAAATTTCAGGACGACAATGAGAAAAATACGGCCTTTCATCTGATATCAAAATTAGTACTACTTCCGGGTAAATCAGGGGGGTCCCAAAGACGATCGGAAAACGCCCCTTTAAGTATGTTAACTAAAAAAAAATATGAGTCTCTGATGGTCAAAGACATATCTCACCATACTTTAATTTACACTTGTTTAGTAGTTCTTGGATGATAGGTGTATGGCAATTAGTTGTAAAGGTTCGGAAAGTGGCCATTATGAAATGTGAGCATGTTGAAACAAAAATGAGAGATATGAAAAGGAAAGCCATATTTCTGTACTTTAGTTTACACTTTCGCTGTAATTTTATGATGATAAATCTAAATATATAACTGACAATTCTTAAGTTTTTTAGTTTATTTGAAGTTGGCCATATTGACGGCTATCGTGAATATATGGCTTTCTAATAGCCACTGGCCATATTATCTCATATTCATTTTTTTCTTTAATGATTTTTGGATTATATAACAAAATATATATTTATTATTTATATTACAGATAATTGACAATTTCTAGATTTTAAAGGTCCCAGATGGGGGTCATGCATATTGGTTACCACCTTGAATTGGAGCATGTTAACGAAACCAAAATACCACATATGGATTTTAAGGGTCAAAGGCATATAGGCCAATCCATGATACTCTCACAAAGAAGGACAGAAGGACATCAACTACCATTCTTGTGGTCTGAAGATAACCAGACGCTTCCGTCATCTTCCTCGTACAAAAGAGGTCAAGTGGGTGACCAGAGCATTTAGCAATGCAGCCCCTAGCTATGGAACTCTTTTTCCCATGTTCGCCACTCCAGGTTCGTCATTAGAAATTACTATCCACTACATTTGTACAATATGTTTGAGATAGTAATTCTAATGTAACAAGACGAAGGCTATTTGTTACCATGTGTTGAATATAATCTATAAACAATACGAAGCCTACAGTCTTCTTCTGATGGTTACAAACACGGCTTTATATATAATAATTATGTCCTCGTACCAAGCGTAAGATTTTGGTGACCAATCATATAATGCAATTGGTCCTTTGTGTGGAATCAAGCTTTCTTCTTGTGAAATTAGAGAGGCAACTTTCCACCAGTGATCTTTAAAATGACTCCTGAAAACATACTCATTTCCATCCTGATGTTTAAAATAAAGCTTGTTAACTTTGGATTTTGTAAATGTTCATTAACTTTTGCTGTAAATGTCATTGTTGTATATTAATTTCGTATTTTAATATTTTTGTAAGGCGCTGTGTTCTCTGTAAAGCGCCATATGAATGAGTTTATTAACTATATTAAGATACAGTGAAATTTCACCTATTTCCAAAGAGTTGGGCATGTCCTTAAATTGGCATAATTATTGTCTCAGGTATTGACTTTATTAGATTGTGCATGCTATGATTCTTTACTATTTATATGATATGTATTTCATGTTTACCTCAAGGTTCATTACCCTTAAATCTATCATATTTTTTCGTGTTTAGCCCAAACAAAATATCCTTTTTTATTTTGTAAGCGCTTTTACCTAATTGATAAGGTACTATACAACTGATGTTTTGCGATGTTTAGCACATTTTTTGAATGATATAACCAATATACAACAGGTATTGCAATTAATAGGTTTTTTTATCTTTGACGATGGCAAAATGAACACCCATCTTGAAATGGGAGCATGTTAACGAAGCAAAATGATCAGATTAGACTTTCAATTTCAAGACCTATATTTTATTATACTTTCTGCATGTCTAACTAAACATTTACAGATTTTATGGTAAACTTGAAGTTTTAAAAGATTTGTAAATGTGGCCATATTGACACCTCTTAAATTTTTGAGCTTGTCGGAAAAATGAATTAACCATATAATATTTATACAGGCACGATAGGTAACAGACTATATAAAATGTGTACATTTTATCAATTTTTGCAGGCAAACTGTCTGTAAATACTACAACACTGCTACACAGCGGCCATTTTGATTCCAAAATGGCCCGCCCTAGGCGGATTTTAAAATGGCCAACATTGATTTTCTTATTCGGTGAAACCATAAGCTTTCAAAAAATGTAAAGTTTCTAACCTCCATAAAAGCCAACAAAATTAACATAAGGGGACCTGACAAGATGTTTGACTTTTTGCAACACGAAGACGTCGAGAGTTTGCATGTTCGTTAACCCATGAAACGGCGATGGTTATTTTTGGATTTTTATTTATTTTTAATTTTTTATATTTTATTTTAGATTGATTTATATTTATTAAAGTCATCTTTTATTATTAATTTGTATTTAAATTTATTTAGTTACTTTTATTTATTATTCATTTATTTCTTGTTATTTCTTTTATTTTTACTCTGTATATTTATATTTATATTATTAATGCACTGTTTTCTAACATGTATTTAAAATACACCGAAGTTAATTGTAATATAAATATAAATTAAGTAAATATATAAAAGAAAAATAATAAATTAATGAAACAAATAAATAAAAAGTAAATAAAGAACAACTAAATCAATAAGATAATTTTATATAAATATAAATAAATTCATATAAATAATTAAAAACAATACATGATAAACAAATTAAATATGAAATAACTAAATATAAAATAAATCACAAAAAGATAACTTTACTAAAATAGACTCATATAAATAAATAAATATCACAAATAATTTAAAAAAATCAATAAAAATCAAAAGAAAACTCGCGTCTTCGTGTTTGCAAAATTTGCAAACTCGCCGTCAAACGCGTCCCACAAACTTGCAAACTCGCCGTCTCTCGTTTTGCAAACTTGCAAACTTGCCGGCATAGCGTTGCAACTTGTCAAACTCGCCGGCATAGTGTTGCAAACGTGCAAACTCGCCGGCATAGCGTTGCAAACTCGACGCGGTTTTTCAAACTCGACGTTTTTATGTCCGCTCTATCATGTCATAATTATATGTCTTGGCTGATACCGAACCTCAATTGATTTGCTGCCAGTGGCGGATTTAAGAGTTAGCCAGTGTCCGCAGCTTGCTGACAGTGGCCCCTAAAATATTGCTCTTAGGGCCCTCATAACCCCCATAAGTCGCGTAATAAAGTGCGAAATTTGCCGTCGCTTTCTCAATCGCTAAAGGGCCCCACCTTAACGCTGCTGACCGGGCCCTTTTCCTTAATAGGCTGGTAAATATATGATATACCTAGAAAAAATTCAAAGAAGTATTTCACCACCATCATTTCTATAATGGTCCCCAGAATGACATCCTAAAAGTCCAAAAAAAATCCAAGTGTTGGAACTACGCCTAATTTCATAAATCCCAAATGGCCGCCAATTCCTATTTTATTTACATCATTTTGTTGTACATCTAGATCGAAATAGCTGTTGAAGCCCCAATAAAACCGGTATTTTTTACATTAAATAAGTATTATGCTCATACGTTATATAGATACATAACCTGATTGGCGGAAGGATAACACTTTGTATAAATTCAAATGGCGCCAGTTTTCAGAGTTTCTTGATTTTGTTGCTGTATTTCTCTCCTATATTTTGCTTTGCAGAAAATATATGTTAAATTTTAACATTTAATAAGTGTATTATACTGTACATGTTATTCTTACTTGATAAACCAATATAGGGCGGTGCGGAAAGTAACTCTAGTGCATATTACCTTAGCTACCTAGTGACTAGCACCGTGGGAAAACAAAATTTGTTTTTGTGCTCGTCAGAGCCCATAAGAAATTGCGTGTAAAAAACTACCGTACCCTATCTTGGTTGTTAGTGACATCAAGATCACAATCTTCAGCCTCTACAAAAAGATATCTAACTTCGGGAAAGCCACTGCTCAATGTCAACAGCTGCCGAACCCGACTTCTTCGTCTTCTACCTCAACAACGCATATTCTGACTTCTCCTCTATGCTTGCTTCACAAGCAGCTAACCATTTCCATTCCAAAGGCAGAATCGCTCCTACACCCACTGTTTAGACAAGGAATGTGACGAGTTTTTTATAAATTGACGGTGTATACCGCTGCGATACTAATAATAGAAAAGGCAACTATCTCTGGATTTGCTTTGCCAAAAGAGAACTTGCCCATAATTGGAGGAGATCTCTACTATCAACTTTTTACCCACTCAAGCTGCCAAGCCCTAGAACAACCGTCAACAAGCTCACCGTTCGTAGCTTCCCCATTAAGCAGTGGTCCTGTCTCTGCAGAATTGCATCGCCTCAGTACTTGCAACAATGAACAGTGGGCAAAACCACTGTTCCTTGTGATGGCCAATCTCAGGGTTTCAAGTTTTGAAAACCCCGCTTGGCAATTACACATCCACTTTAAATGAAGGGCCTAGATAAATGATTGACCTTCCCGACATAAACTGTTTTTCTTAATGTAATCGTCATACAGCTTGGCAACGATTCAGCTTGTTTTAATGCAGGGTTTCCCAAGGGAAGCAAGTTCTCAGAATGGGAAGCTCCTGGCAAATGACAACATCCATACAGAAGGGAAGAAATCTGGCACCTTAAGCTGTGGCGATGGCTCCAACCCTTTCTCTCTACTACATTGTATGGTATCACAGCAATTTTCCCTCTAGATGGAAGACTTCATAAGTCATTGTAATCTTGAAGCGCCTTGCAAGAAACCAGCACACGAGCCTAAGTGTTGAAACCGATCTCGCTGCTATCTCACATGTATAGCTACCCCCCTCACCAAAATGGGCTTTCCAGATGTAACCAAACAACTGATCAGATAGCAAGACATATCAATATAATCGAAACAGCCTTCCAGAAATAAGCATGTTTGGGGCTCCTTAACCTTAAATTCTGCCTATGATACAGTCCTTGCATCGAGGTCTCTATCTTAAGCTACTCAAAGCCTTCCCTGAATGTCAGCTTATCAAGTTCATTATTATCCCGAATCTTTTTTGTCCTGGTGTGGGGGACATCCAATGGGCAATGGGCAGTAAGGGAAAGCCCAAACTTCGGAATGGTTTCCCACAAGGTTCCAGGCCCACAGTCTCTTCAATAAGTTATGTCTCAGAATGTCCGAAGGGAGTTTCTCTTCGCAGTACTCCTAAGCACACGATATGGTACTTGGAATAGCTGCTGATTCTTTTGAGGCCTTAGAATCAGTGTTGCAGAATGACCATATCACTCATCATGTAAGTCAATTCTTCCCCACCGATGGCATTAGAAACTCCTAAAGCCCAAGACGTTGGAATCACTGCGCTAAAATATAAAATTATATCACTGCAGATGTCACACGACCCAACACCAAAGTACCTTGGGCGTCATAATGGACCGCGTCTTTTGACACTTCACGCGCATCAACTTTTGCCTCGTGCATACTCAACTGCTGAACAACATCGCAACAGTATGGAGTATATTGCCTTCTTGGAAACGCCTGTAGGAAATCTTCCAATTCTTCTTGCTTAAAACACCTCCGCAAACCTGAGGAGGAACCTTAAGACGATCAAGATGATTCCTAATCGATAAACCTGAATTCTCGATGAAAGCTTGGTGTATCGCCGAAGAATCCTGATTTTTTCGAATTGAAAAAAGTTGGATTATTCTCTTTTTTTTACTAAAAACAACCTCTTATTTTCAATGGAAACTTATGGTCATCCCAAGATAGTACAGGTTTTCCTGCGAAATTCCAAGTTTTTCAATTAAAAAACCTTGTTATCGATTGATAACTTTTTTAAACGAATACCAAGTTTTTTCAGTGAGATCGAAATGTGTTTATTCGAGATCCAATTTTTTGATCAAAACCCTATAAAATAAAATATTTTCCCCAATTTTTTAACATTTTTGCATGACATTGCTGATAGTGATTGGTGAGAACAAGTTGATTTGGTGTAATGAAATGCCCAAAAGGGTCCGGAATAACATTCAACATAGTCATGTTATTTATTGACAATAAGTTGTTATTCAATTATACACCCACCTGTACAAAGTATTGCACCATTCAGAAAAAAAATAATCATAATCACAAAATGATTTCAAAGTGGTACCAGCTGTTCTTAAACCACGTATGACATTGAATGCCAGTTGTGTTTTTTCAAACAAATGTTATTCCCCAGAACCTGAGTGCGACAAAATATTTTGACTTTTTTGTATTGCTTGTTCCCTAAATATGGCGGATTAAAAGAACTGGCGAACGATAGCTTGCCTAGTGCACCTCATAGGAATACAGAACAAGACCGCCACAAATGACTCCAAAATAGTCCACTTCAATATTGCTGGAAGTTTTACTCTAAATTTTTACGGGAGTAAAAGGTGCAGTGCTTGTGTGGACTCAAAATGAGATAACGTCAATGAAGATGAGAGCAAGTCCGTCACTATTGGGACTCAGGAAATTGAATGACAGGAAAGTGTCCACGTGGTAACTTTGAAAAGACTTTTTAATCATAGAGTTGACATTATACTGTTTGTTAGTGGAATGTGAATAAGCATTCAAAAAAAAAGGCATGATGTGTGCAACCCACTTGATTTATCATTCAATTGTAAAATCGGATGTCTCAAATTTTCCGTTTTTTTAGAGTCCACTGTCTTTCCAATGACTTTATCTCATTTCTGGTCAACACAGCAGCTGCACTGTTTCCCCCGAACCATTTAGAGTAAAATCCTAACAAACCCTTGCATTCATTTAGCGCTATGTTGGAGTCATTTGTGTCGTTCCTTGGCTGTATTCCTTCGGGGTGCAATCCGCAAGTTATCGATCGCCCATCTCTTTTAATCCGCCATATTTAGGGAACTGTCCATTCAAATCAAAATGTTTTGCCCACTCCAGGATTCTGGGTAATAACATTTGTGAAAAAACACAACTTTTGGCATTCAATGCGTAATACGTCGGTTAAGAAACCGCTGGCTACACTTGATGAAATTCATTTGTGATTTAGATTCTTTTTTCTGAATGGTGCACTACTTTGTACAGTGGTGGCTTGTAGATACTGTCCATTCAAGAGCTTACACCCTCGGTTCTCATTAATATTAGAGAAGGTTCGGGAAGAAAAAAATAGTGAAAGAAAAGTTTGTATTCACGAAAATACCAACCGGATTCTTAAATTTCAAAAATAGGGATGGGAATTTACCTACAAATCTTTAGAATTTGACCCTTTTCCCCTCAAAAGTTGAAATGATTGACAAACCGTCTTGTACCATTACAAAATGAGTCGTGAGGTGTCTTTAGTATTATACATAACAAGGTAGTAAGCGACTAACCGATGTTGTAGGCGACACCCATTGCGATCCAATATCGCGGCAAGACGACCTTGGTCGGACAGTGCACATATTGTGTCATCATAATAATTAAAAAAAGCAAAAAATAACAATAATATTAACAAATATTTAACAGTTTAGAAATTTCTTTATACATGAAAACAAAAGTTCATTATATCCTCTATCATTGGTAAAAAAAAAAACCCGCAAAGTTTACCTTTTCGCCTATTGTACCATAGGTTCCTAAATAACGGAAAGCCGACAAACAAACAATTTCAAAACGGTGTAGAATTCTTCACGTCCACAGCAGAAAAGCATTTAGGTCTCTCATTCTAATATGATTAATAAACATCTGTGTTTCTAAGAAGTAACCATTTTTTAGGCCAAGAATTAGTTTATAGGTGGAAATTTCTGGAACAAGCTGAACAATGTCAGCATGGTGAGAATGTGTCTAGAATAACATACTAAAAGTCCCCAAATCCTCTTTTGTGCTTTTTCGAAATAAGGGGGCAAAGGTTGTATAGGGTAAAATTACAAAATATTAGAATTGTCCTTAAATGGGTTTCAAACATTTTTGTCATGTCCCAAGGATCAATTAAAAGTATAGTTTGCCCATCTACAAAAACCTGTAGTTTAAGTCCTACAGACCTAAATCATTCAAGGTCATCCTGGGGGTAATATTTTCAAAAAATGATTCAATTTCATTGAAACCAGATTCAAAATTGCTCGTAGAGTCATATTAAACAGGAAACCCAAAAATGTTCATTGAAATCACCTCATGGCATTAAATATGCATATAAGAGAGCAGAATGCAGTGACCCCCATAGAGACTGTAGAACCCCATCACATTTGGCCCTGTAAATTTTGCAAGTAATGGACCCACTCAACTGTTTAAATATTCATTGTGGTGTTCATGTACAACTAGATGAAGAATTTGACACATCTTTCTGAAGAATCCGACCATTCTGAAAATTACCCCCAGGATGACCTTGAGTCTTTTTTACATATAGTTATTAACTACAAGCCATAGATAGGGCAAACTCTACCTTTTTTAATCCTTGGGACCTGACCAATGTTGAACACATTTTAGGACAATTGAAATTTATCGTAATTTTACCCCTGTACAAATTTTGCCCCCTATATGTCTGAAATGCACAAAGAGGATTTTTGGGGACTTTTAGGATATTTATTCTAGACACATTTCTGCAACCACATTCTGACATTTTCAGCTTGTTCCAGAAATTTCCACCTTTCCATTGTTTTTATTTTCTTAATACTCTTGGCCTAATAACCTAATCCGAAACAACTGTTGTTGATAATAAATTTTTAAACAATATCAGAGCAATAGGGGAAGGGGGCGCATTTCCCCTCCCCTCCCATAGGCATGAGTCTGACCGGGAATAAAGCTTAAGCTACCCGTAAAGCATGAAAGATGGGGAAAAGAAAGCCTAAAGGGAGTACAGAAAAGAGAGGAAGGGAGAGAAAAGGTTTGAGATGCAAGGGAAAGACAGACTTAAATTGTGTAATGTTCAAACATGATTCATCAAAGTAGCCCACCACCTATCAGAGTTTTCAAGGCATCTGTGAAAAATGTTGGTCCAACTGGCTGTATTGCATCGATTGCCTATATATTTGCATTCAAAGTGCCGCAAAAAAGACATGTGAGCAATTTGGAACATTCATTGAAATAAACTTCAGAGTTTGGGTGTAAGATTCATAATTTGTTATTTATTTCAGAATACTGAAATATTTTGCCATTTTCCTTGATATTGAAGGTTTACACCAAGTATCAAAGCAAGCAAAGAATGTCAAGATGTTTTTTGTGTAGACTCATCATAGTCTCTTTGGCCATATTCCAACACGAGTCCGTGCAGAGTGAAAAATGGGGTACCTATCTTTAAATTAGCATGGTCAAAAATCAAAATTCAAAATTTCTCTAGTAGGTAAATAATCTTGTTTTGTATGTGATAGTCAATATCTTCGTTAGATTTTTCACTACTCTAGAAAAATTGAAACAAATCGAGTGTAAATTATTTTGACTCACCCTGTATTGTGTCATCTTCTCTTAAAAGGACATAAAACAAAGAATGTATTGTTGTATTTCTGTAAAAGTTTGAAGCAACATTGTTGGGTAATTAGATGAATACCAACTTTTCTTTCACAATTTTTTTCCCCGACACCAATACCTTCTCTAATATTAATTAAAACCCAAGGGTGTAAGCTAACTGAATGGACAGTAGCAGTTTGCATGTCCGATGATAATGGTGTGTGTAGGGGGATGTGTTTGTGGGGGTGTGGGGTATAAGGCGGAGGTGAGGGATGCTGTCGGAATTAAATAACCAGTGATAGTGATAGTGAAAGCAAATCTCATGTGTTTTAGGTCAAGTACAATAATAGAGGTGTTTCAAAGTTTGACATTTTGCTCCAAATTGTAGAATTGGCAGCCATTTTAGATTTATGCAAATTAGGTATAATTCTACCAAGCATGTATGGTGCCTCTTTAAGACAAATAAAATATAATAAAGTCATAAATGTAATAAATTTAGGCATTTTAGGTGCCAAAATAATAAGCAATATAACACAATCAGTGTAAATGTCTTAGAATTGGCGGCCATTTGGATTTATGCAAATTAAGTACACTTCTGCCAAGCATGAATGGTGTCTGTATAAGACATACAATATAATATATTCATAAATATAACAAATGCAGGCATTTTAGGTGCCAAAATATTACTTTAGATAAGTAATACAACAAAAATTGGCGGCCATTTTGGCTTTATGCAAATTAGTCATATTTCCACCACTTGGATTTTTCTGGACTTTTAGTATGGCATTCTGGGGACTATATAGAAATGCATTGTGGTGAAATAAATTCTATTGCATTTTTTTCCAGCTTCACCTAGAATTTAAGTTATTTTTCTCAGCCTATAAATCCACCGCTGATTGATGCGCTGTTAGCTCGTGCGTATAGTGACTAAAGAAATACGGTAAATCGGAACTAGCAAAAGGGGACTGACCTATCATTGTATCAACCAAAAACAAAATCTTTGCCATTTTCTTTTGGTTTGCACCTTTGAAGATTTTGAAGACATTTTTATAACAGACCCGGCTAGCGTTTACACAGAGTACAAAGATTGGAAGGTAACGTACGTATCTCCATATATCAATTACTTGTTAAGATATAGCATTTCATCACACGTATGCATTCCCATACGACATGTGCATATAATGCTTCAGTCTTTTTTCGTAGACAATCCACCACTGCATTGAGCACGTACGCTACGCTGGTGTCATGAACTATGGACTTAATATAATATAACCACCACTTCATGTATATCGGGTAACTTTAGTTACAGTGTGCATGTGTATGGCAGTCCAGGGATATCAGCATGTGTTTATGAATTTAGCAAACCTCATGCCCCAATAGTAGGGGTAAACAAACACTTTTTCAAAATTCTATTTACACTAGTACTAGATCTTTTGCCATTTTTGGCTACGTAAAATAGACTGGTTCTATTTCTCAAAAACGTGCTTCCTACAACATGACGAAGGCATTTTTGAGTAAAAGCAATTGGGTTAGTGTTTTTAGATGAAAATTTTATGCTTATTCCAAATTTTCTGGTCCCCAAGCTGATTTTTGAGAGGAAATATGCCTAATTAGCATAAATTCAAAATGGCCGCCATTTTATAACGTTTGTTGTACATAACTCAAGATTTAAGGCTTGTAATGACTTCATTCTTGTGTCTATACAATGTTTTCAGGGTCAAGGATTACAATAAGATCATTAGTTAATAGCATTAGATCAACTTAACAGTTAATTTGCATAAAAAATCAAAATGGCCTGCCATTTTAACATTTTTGTAAATAATTCAAGATTTAAAGCTTGTAAAGACTTCATTATTGTGTCTATACATATGTTTTCAGGGTCAAGTAATTAAATTAGATCATTAGTTATGGTCATGCGCCATGAGTTGGGGTATACAAAATGAGGGCGGCATTACATTTTCACAAATATTTTTTAACATTTTTTATTGCATCATAAGAACCAAGTTAGGTATTCAGCTGATTTATATTTCATTTTAAAGGGAATTTATCTAGCTTTAAAATGGTAGCAATTTTGTGCTGTTTTTACTTTTTGAGTTGTCGTAATTTGAGTCAGTCGGGGTCAGAGAGGGTGGTGCCTACGGATGAGGTGCCTCGGATGAGGCGTGTGTTAAAGTAGGATTTTTGATATTCGGGGCTATTTTGTTTTATATCTTTGTAACCCTGCCATGTATTAAGATAGCTAACATCTCATTTTGTTTGTTATTTATGTGGCATTCATTTTGACTCATACAACAGTTTAAGCTATGATGATAATTGAAGGTAACAAATTAGACTGCCACAAAATGTTGTACTTTTTACATCAAAATTTCACTTTTCCACCCTATATGACACTTGTGGCAACCTGTGTATGCACATACAAGTTGCATATTTGTCTTCCTTACATTTTTAGCTTTACAACAATATATAGTTTTATAGGTATCTCAAAAACAATTGATGACTTACTATCATTTAAGTGTGAAAACGTGTAATATTTGGTAGTTTCAAGCATGTAACACATTTTGCTCCCAACTCATGGCGCATGACCTTATAGCATTAGGTCATGTTGACAGTTAATTTGCATAAAAATTTAAAATGGCAGCCATTTTAAATTTATGCAAATTCATTGTAAATATATGGCTAATACCTTAACTGATGATCTAGTTGTGTTCTCTGACCCTGAAAACATATGCATAGACACAAGAATGAAGTCTTTACACGCCTTAAATCTTGAGTTATGTACAAAAAATGTTAAAATGGCGGCCATTTTGAATTATGCAAATTAGGCACACTTCCCCTAAAAATTAGCTTTGGGGACCGGAAGATTTGGAATCAGCAAAATATTGGAAAAAGAAACATTATTTCAATTGCTTTTACTCGAAAATGCCTTCGACTAGTTTCTTTTTGAGAAATGGAACCAGTCTAAAACGAATCTGGCATGCATTTTGATCTCAAATCCTTTTCAATGACCCGTTTTTGCTGTTAGCCCCGGAGCTAGCAGACATTTGTAACACATCTCAAGTACAAAAGATTTGAGTGATTAAATTTTTTAGAAACCGGACCCCTGAAACTTGATTCTTAAGTGCCACAATGGTGCCTTAAGGAGAGGGGGAGGAGGGGGGCGGGAGAGACAAAGTTTGTACAGGGGTCAATTTTTTTTAATTGATCCAATCGTGCTGAAAAGTTTACCATGTTATTTGTCTAACCACAAGGATTCAGGAAAGGTATAGTTTGTACTATCTACATATACAACGTAAAGTTTAAGAGTTATAGGCTAAAACAGCAAAAAAAAAAAAGATCAATTTCAGTTGTACAGGGGTCAATTTTTAAGTTGCTCCGATTTGGATAAAAAATGGTGCAAATTATTGGTGGAGCTCATAGGATCAAAATAAGGAAAAGTTTTAAGTGTCTCAAATGCTTGCTTAAGAAAGTAGGGGAAATAAGGTCAAGCCCCATTGAATGCAATGGACGTTGACCTTCTGCGCCCCCTACATCGGTAACTAAGTATTTTAGTTAGTCAAAACTATTCCTTATTTTAATCCTCTGAACTCCATCAATATTTTTGCACCATTTTTTATCTAAATCTGGGCAACTTTAAAATTTGACCCCTGTACAACTGAAATTGACCCTTTTTATTGATGTTTGCTGTTTTTAGCCTATAACTTTTAAACTTTACGTTGTAGATAGTACAAACTATACCTTTCCTGAATCATTATGGTTAGACAAATAACATGGTATACTTTTCAACATGATTGGATCATTTTAAAAATTTGACCCCTGTACAAACTTTGTCTTGACCCCCTCTCCTTAAGGAACCATTTGTAGCACTTAAAAATCAACGTTTCCGGGGTCCTGTCAAGTCCTGTCAAACATAGGGGGAGAAGTAGAGAACCATCTCGTGGTCTCCCCTGTTAAAACTGCTAGTTAGTTATGAAACACTTTACAACCACCAACACGTTTTATCCCTTAACTCATGTTCATTTTGTCGTTAATATACCCATACCAGACTAACTCAGCGCAGCCTTTTTCTAAAGTGCCCTTGACTATCCGTCCTTGAATGTGGAGGGTTTTCTAATGCAAAAAGTAACATCATTGCTGATATGTGTAACAATCTCCAATGTGATGTCCTATGTCTGCAGGAAACGCACAGAGGATAACCACCGCCCAACCATACCAGGAATGGTCCTTGCCACCGAGAGACCACATCGACAATACGGAAGTGCTATATATGTGAAAACAGGCACCACAGTAGAAGCAACTTCAATGTCTAATGACAACAACATCGAAGTCCTCAGCATTGAGCTCAGCTCTGCCATAGTTACATCCGTCTACAAACCTCCATCAGTAGACTTCAAGCATCCTCAACTCAGCCGTGAGAATTCCACCAAACCTCACTTATTTATTGGCGATTTCAACAGCCATAGTACCCAATGGGGCTACAATGAAACTAACAAAGATGGACAAGCTGTCGAAGAATGGATAGACAGTCAACATCTACGTCTCCTCCACGACTCTAAGCTGCCACCATCATTTCATAGCGCCCGTTGGAAGAGAAGTTACAACCCTGATCTAGCTATTGTTAGCAAACATCTCTAACTTGTGTAGCAAGATTGTTCTGGATCCTGTCCCACTAACTCAACATCGACCAATCGGTATCCAAGTCAACGCTGCTGTAAGACCAAACAAGTGCCTTTTAAGCGTCGCTTACTATAGTAAAGCAGACTGGCAAGGATTCACTGATGACCTGGATCAGAACGTGAAGAGGATTGCTCCAAAACCCCATACCTATGACAAATTTGTCCAACAAGTGAACAAGACTGCCCGGAGATTCATACCCAGAGGCTGTAGGACGGAATATATACCAGGCCTTTCCAAGGAATGTGCTAGAGAATATCATGAGTATATCACCATGTTTGAAGCTGATCCTTTTTCGGCTGAAACAACTGCTAAACATGCTAAAGGTGAGAAAGTTTCGGAGAGGATCTCTCAGGAAAAGATCAAAACCTGACATACTTTAATTGAATCCACCGATATGACCCAGAACAGCAAGAAAGCATGGTCTACCATCCGAAAGCTCCGAGGGGATCCAACAGAACCTCCACAGCAGCCAAATGTCACACCCAACCAAGTTGCCCACCAACTGCTTTTAAATGGCAAGTGCGGCAAGAAGCCTAAGAAGATCAAACTAGACCATAAGAGGTTTAGTGGCGACCCTGGTTTCACTCGCCCCTTCAACATGGACGAATTGGAATCCGGTATTGCTAGACTTCAACCAGGAAAAGCAGTAGGCATTGATAACATCTCAACTGAGCAGCTGAAAAATTTCGGCCCAGTAGCAAAGGAATGGCTTCTTGAGCTCTACAATTGCTGCCTTATTTCCCAGGTTCCCAAAGATCTGGAGGAAAGTACATGTTATGGCACTCCTAAGCCTGGGAAAGATCAATATAATCCCAAGAACTACAGACCAATATCACACCTCAGCCATACCTACAAGCTCTTTGAACGTCTCCTGCTCACTCGTATCGCACCTGTGATAGACGAACACCTCATACCAGAACAAGCAGGTTTCCGGCCAGGCAAATCAACAACAAGCCAAGTACTCAACCTAACTCAACACATTGAGTATGGTAACCGGAGTAGTGTTCGTCGACCTATCGGCAGACTACGACACTGTCAATCACAGATGCCTACTCAATAAGATCTATGAAATCACCAAGGATATCCGCTTGACAGAGCTTGTCAAAGGATTGTTGTCAAACAGGATGTTCTTTGTTCAGCTAGGAGCAAAGAAGAGCCGTTGGCGTAGGCTCAAGAATGGACTACCACAAGGGAGCGTGCTTGCACCTCTCCTGTTCAACATCTATACTAACGACCAACCTAGGAGTGCAGGAACCTATCGTTTTATTTATGCAGACGATCTTGGAATTAGCGCACAAGATGCAGACTTCACAGTTGTTGAAGAGAGACTCGCCAAAGCTTTGGATGAACTCACTCCTTATTTTGAGGAAAACCACCTACGTGCAAATCCATCCAAGACACAGGTGTGTGCTTTCCATCTACGCAACCTTGAAGCCAAACGTCAGCTTAAAGTTACCTGGTCTGGAACACCCCTGGAGCACTGCGATAACCCTGTCTACCTAGGAGTCACCTTGGACCGCACTCTCTCTTGTATAAGACCCACATCGAGAAGACGAAGAGTAAAGTATGTTCACGCAATAACATCTTGAACAAACTCACTGGCATAAGATGGGGTGCTCTCCCACATACCCTAAGATCGACGGCACTTGCCCTGTGCTACTCATGTGCAGAGTATGCTTGCCCTGTATGGGAAAGATCAACCCATGCCAAGAAGCTTGATCCAGCGTTAAATGCCTCCTTCCGACAGGATGCCTCCGTCCAACACCAATAGTAGAGGCCATATGCGATTCAACCTTGAAAAAATTCTAATAAAAGGACTTTTTGTATATTCTCGTAGGGCTATATGTGAATTATTATGAAAACATTTGTCCGGCCTTCTGGCAGCTGCGTTGGTCAGATATTCAAGGTCAAAGGTCAATGACCTTTATAAGGCATATCATGGATCATAACTCCTCAACCATTTGGTCTAAAAGCGCAAACGAGGTGTCTATACCAAGGTTTTTGGGGTCAACAAACACAACTAGCATCACAACTAGCATATAGGAAAATGATCAAATGCACCCTTCCTTGATTTTCAAAATAGTATGCACTATCTGCATGAAATTGTACTTTAAACTTCGTCCCCCTCAACCATTTTAAAGGTGTTGGTTAAGACCTCCTTGGATTTCTTAGTTACAGAGCCTCTGACCCTTTTGATTTTGGTACAGGTGGATTGGTATAAATCTCCTCTTTCCATTGATATCAAAAACGTTCCAATAGTCCTCCATTTGATGTCATAGTAATGTTTTAATGAGGTAATAATCATGGGAAACTTGATTTTCTCCAATTTCTATTTTGAGTTAAAAATACAGGAATGTGTGATTTTGCTAGGACAATCAAGTTTTGTAACATACACAGGAGGTATTAAGTGCATAAAGCATTATATTTTTGATAGAAGTGGAAAAGAAAAATATTATAAGGTGGCAACCATCCCCTTCCTCCAAAACTGAGTCTTGTCTACCACTACCAAAGGTAAGGTGGCGTGACAGATTATTTTGCGCTAAAATGAAAGCAAATGATGGTCCCAAGATTAGATGCAGCCAGTTAGGTTTCAAATTTATGTGTTTTAGCTGGCCGGATGAAAAACTCGTTGGCAGTGGTAAACACCCCACCTTCCTCCCCCAGGAAGACGAAGGTTACCTCAGACCTTCAATGGTGGACTTTGCCACTCATATGAGGCAAAGAGTTCCATTCAGCCTACCTGTGACCTATCAAACACCCTGACAATGGATGCGTTTAAACACCCTGACGACGGATGCGTTTAAGTTGGGGGGCTCACCTCCTATCTCTAAGGAGGAAGGCCGCTGACCAGCCTCCGTGGCTCGTCACCACATAAACGTCCTCGAGTTGTTCGCCGTCTTTCTGGCATTGCGGCACTGGCTCCCCATGGTCAGGGGGAAGGTAATTGTTGTCCGCTGCGACAATATGAAGGTGGTGACATATAAACAAGGAAGGGGTGTAATCAGTCTCAGCCTATGCAGGGTGATTCTTCGGCGATTCGGGTGGTGCCGAGATTGGGACATTGGGCTGATCGCCTCCTGTGTTTCGGGAGTGGACAATGGTTAGCGGACAGTCTCCCAGGAGGTTCCCTAATCCCAGACACAGCCAAAAGTCAGAGGGCCGTCGTTGGAGTGGCAGCTCTACTTTGCAGATTGCCGCACAATCTTCTAGATGGTGGACCGCCACACGTGGATATGTTCGCCCCAGTCATGAATCGTCAGATGTGGCATATTAGGTGCCTACTCTTGAAACCCGGCGGGAAAGCCGGATCATATGCTTGATCATAGCTTCTCCAGGTTGCCATGAACCCAAAAGTCCTCGAGTAGCTCTGTCTCGAGACTGCCTGGTCCTGCTGGTAGCCCATTATGGCCAGGCCGCTAGATCTGCTTGTAAGGGAACAGATCCATCTTCCAAAGGGAAGGGCCCTGGTAAGAGGTCCTCCAGCCGACGCGTTCGTCCCAGAGTGCACCACCCATGCTCCGAACCTGTCTGGTGCATTTCTGCAGACTGTACACTGAGGTGGGACTTTCTGAACAGGCTACCATACTCACTGTTCAGGCAAATTCACTAGAGCATCATAGGATTACCATGCATGGTGTGCCGATAGAGAGTTCGATCCATGCAATTTCTGAGACCGTATAGACCAGGTTGGCAATTTCCTTAAGGAAGTCTTTCTGGAGTGGGTTTAACTTAGTGTCCTGACTGTCCGAGATTTCTTTTTTGCCGAACAGCCACAGGCCAGACCCGTAAAGGGCTCGGTGATGGCATGACGGTTTCTTTCAGTCCCCTCTTGTTCAATCTGGTGAAGGATATGTTTACGGATCATCCCCGGTTCATAGCCCTGTTCCGGAGTGGGATTTGCCATTGGTCTTGCAATTCTTGGTGTCGGAACAGTTTAAACCCAACCGAAAGCTCAGTCTTCTGGAACTTCCAAGTGGCTGTGGCTTGTGGCCTTCGGGGGTTCGCATATACATGCCTTGTCTACGGATGAGGCCCACCACCGCTTTGAACACAAGGAGGTCTCTATTCTTCCACATGCAGGCTTTTGGCCAAGAATCGGACTCTTCCTTTTATCCCGAAACCGGTGTTTCTGCAACGTCTCACCATAGCTGCAGACCGGGGTTGCAGACAGCTCAGACAAGCCTGCAGCAAAGGACACATTGAGCCAGCTGGATTTCTTCAGTCATCTGAAATGCACACAAAAAACACCCTGATTGGTTGACTGACTTCTTGGTTATATAGGGCATATGATGTTCGAGCTCACGCTTCCTCCTGGGCATTCTATAAAGAGGCCTACATTCCAGACATTTTGGACAATGTCGGTTGGAGTTCTACTTCCACCTTCCAACAAGTCTATTTGATGCATGTGTTAGTCAAGCGGAGAGGGGTGTCGCCGTCCAATCCCTCTTGGCTGATCGACCTAGCATCTTGACCCAGGAGCATTAGGCGACTATGGCGTTGACAGGGGTTGCGTTAGCGTTGGCTACCTTCTGCGACCTTCTTCCGACACCGATTAAGCCATGCAGTGCAAAAGTAAGGTTGTGGAAGGAAACTAGCACTAGTACAGGAATGAGAGGGCGATACACTTGAGTATATTAATAGTATACTACTATTACGGTCCTCCCTCAATTGGTTATTCTCCACCTCAAGAATGTTGTTTGAAGGTTTTGTTTTTATTTTTTTGTAAGAAAAACATTAGGTGGAGCAAGGGCGAATCACTGCACCTTGTGATGCAGTTCAGGAGTTGGATTATTTTCAACAGTGCAGTGGTAATGAGCCTTCTGATGTGGTCCAAATGAAATATTTGTCCAAGAATGGTTAATTAGTTATCATCGATATCCACTGATTTTACAATAGTATTTTGGCTGTTTTCATTATAGATAATAGTCAATGTTTGGTTTATTTGATACTTGTACAGACTGACGAATTGGCTAATTTATGTTGAGAAAACGTGGAAAAATTTTGATTAAAAGTGCTTTCTATGCTGAAAGATCATGATGACTTCATTTGTAAGCCTCAAGACTGTTTTTATTGTGTTTATTGACCCCCAAAACATGGGTATAGACACCATCTTTTTGCTTCTAGGCCAATTGGATGAGCAGTTATAACCCATCATATGCCGTATAAAGGTCGTTGACCTTTGACCTTGAATATCTGACCAACGCAGCAAAAAAAAAAAAAAAAAAAAATTTTAGTAGACTTTTGATATGTTGTTTTTAAAGGTATTCTCAATACAATTCTGTTGGAATTGATTCTGTTGCAATTAGTGTTGGGTTAAGGCAGCATTCATTCTATTTTGACTGGCCTATAAAGTCAATCCTATATACCACATAGAACTTTATTTAGGTTTGACAAGGAAAGTGTGGAATGGCTTGCCGAAACTCGAAAAATACAAGAGAGTCGTGGGGGATGTTTGACACCATTGACGCAAATGGAAACCACATTAGCCCGTATTCATAAAAAAATAAGCAATTACTAACTAGACCATTTGTTGTATCCATTACAAGTAGTAGGCCTTAATTAATGCTTTTTACTTTTTTACTACTGTCTGTACATGTATTCTAATTAACGTTATTAAAAGCTTAAAAAAAAAAAAAAAAAAAAGGCCAATTGGATGAGCAGTTAAAACCCATCATAGGCCGTATAAAGGTCGTTGACCTTTGACCTTGAATATCTGACCAACGCAGCAACTAGAAGGCGGGACAAATTTTTTGGTAATTATTCATATATGGGCCTACCAGAATATACAAAGAGTCCTTTTATTAGAATTTTTTCAAGGTTGTATAGGACATGTGTCATATTACGCCTCTACTAAAAAGGTTATTCATTAAACTTCAGGATGGCGAGCATTTAAGTTTTTGCACGCACCTCCACTTGCAGCTTGTCCTTTTCAACCTTTTGCCAACACAGTCATACTTTAGCTGTCCGAGTTTCTACCTGTGGGCGGACAGCTATATAGATGTATAACTATAAGGACAGGTAACCATCACAGGTCTGGCAGTACTAGCTAGTACTAAAGTCAATCCTATATACCACATAGAACTTTATTTAGGTTTGACAAGGAAAGTGTGGAATGGCTTGCCGAAACTCGAAAAATACAAGAGAGTCGTGGGGGATGTTTGACACCATTGACGCAAATGGAAACCACATTAGCCCGTATTCATAAAAAAAATAAGCAATTACTAACTAGACCATTTGTTGTATCCATTACAAGTAGTAGGCCTTAATTAATGCTTTTTACTTTTTTACTACTGTCTGTACATGTATTCTAATTAACGTTATTAAAAGCTTTTACTCCAAAACTTTTACTACTAGCATGTACTTAAGTTAACAAACTTTTACTTGGAAAGAAGTAGCCCTAAATACTTTTACCTATATATACTTTTCATATATAGTAAATGGTTTAAAATATCAAGATAGCTTCTGAGCTAGGCAATAGACTACGGACTCGTTTAACAAAGACTTACGATCGATTGTAAGTTTGATTTATCAAGCCATACTCGATCAAACGTAAGTTTGAAACACAAGGAGGTCTCTATTCTTCCAATGCAGCCTTTTTGGCCAAGAATCGGACTCTTCCTTTTATCCGAACCGTTGTTTCTTTCTTCTTCTGCACGTCTCACCATACTAGCTGCTGCAGACCGGGGTTGCAGACAGCTCAGACAAGCCTGCAGCAAAGGACAAACATTGGAAGCCGCTGGCTTTCCGCAGTCATCTGAAAGCACACAAAAAACACCCTGATTGGGTTGACTGACTTCTTGGTTAGGCAATGATTTTCGCGCTCACGTCCTCCTGGGGGCATTCGATAAATGGCCTTCATTCCAGACATTTTGACAATGTCGGTTGGCGTTCTACTCCCACCTTCCAACAAGTCTATTTGATGCCTTGTGTTTCTAGTCAAGCGGAGAGGGGTGCCGCCGTCCAATCCCTCTTGCATTGGCTGATCGACCTAGCATCATGACCCCTGAGCATTAGGCGACTATGGCGTTGACAGGGGGGTTTGCGTTATTATCGTTTGTCTACCTTCTTGCGACCTGCCTTTTGCTTCTTCCGACACCGATTACCAATGCAAGTGCAAAAAAGGTTGTGGAAAGGAAACTAGCACTAGTTACAGGAATGAGAGGGCGATACACTGAAGTATATTAATAGTATACTACTATTACGGTCCTCCCTCAATTGGTATTGTCCACCCTCAAGAATGTGTGTTTGAAGGTTTTGTTTTTATTTTTTTTTTTGTAAGAAAAACATTAGGTGGAGCAAGGGCGAATCACTCTTGCACCTTGTGATGCAGTTCAGGAGTTGGATTATTTTCAACAGTGGTAATGAGGCTTCGATGTGGTCAAATGAAATTTTGTCAATAATGGTTAAATTAGTTTTAGATCACGATATCCCTGTTTTACAAGAGTATTTTGGCTGTTTCATTATAAATAATAGTCAATGTTTTGGTGTATTGATATCTGTATACAGTCTGACGAATTGGCTAATTTATGTTGAGAAAACGTTGGAAAAATTTTTATTAAAAGTGCTTTCTATCATGAAAGATCATGATGACTTCATTTTAAAGCCTCAAGACTGTTTTTATATTGTGTTTATGGACCCCCACACATGGGTATAGACACCAGCTTTTTGCTTCTAGGCCATTTGGATGAGCAGTTATAACCCATCATAGGCCGTATAAAGGTCGTTTGGACCTTTGACCTTGAATCTCTGACCAACGCAGCAACTAGAAGGCGGACAATTTTTTGGTAATTATTCATATATAGGCCTACTACCAGAATATACAAAGAGTCCTTTTAATTTAGAATTTTTTCACGGGTTGTATAGGACATGTGTCATATTACGCCTCTACTATGTGGTAAAAAGGTAAAGGGCAATGATCCATAATAACCCTTGTCCCCCCCGCCCCCCACCTTAACTTAAAAAAAGTTTAGATCTTTAAAACATCCTGAACTTTTTCCCTTTTAATCATGTTAGGGGCCCTACCTAGGTGAAGATTCGTCGTATCTGTAAGAAATTGACAATTTCTATTTTCGGTCTGTACGCACATCAATTACAGCACCGTGGCCTATGGGACCATGGAAACAAGGGAATGCTCCTAACACACCTGCAATATCACAATCACTAAAATAAGCTTTTCCTCCACGATGTCTAATAAAACATGAATAGAACAGAATGCCTGGAATCATGAAATGCACCTTTAACATCCCATGACTGATGTACTACTCGGCCTGATGATCTAAGCTGTAGTCTTTATGTCTTTATTCTTCCAGGAGAAAACTGCAATTTTTTCCCCACATGTTTCATGATTAGTAGGTAACAATTAGACATACCCCAATATCGAATTGTTCGTATTATTAAAATTCATTTAAAAAGGGTCGTTGGTGTTGTCAGCTTTGAATTACAATTAAGATATCATCTTGAAAATTACATGCAGTGGTAAATTTAATCAGTGGCGGATTTAAGGAAAAGGGCCCTGTCAGCATCTTAAGGTGGTGCCCAATACGTCCAAGAATCAACGGCAATATCCGCACATTAATGTGACTAACTGTGTCCTTGGGGGCCCTGAGAGCAATATTTTAGGGGACCCCTGTCAGCTGACTTTAAATCTGCCACTGAGTTACATGTACAGCTGATGTAAACATGCTATACATTCATTTTCATACTTTAGGCTTTTGAACAGTCACTCAAATATCATTTTTCAACACCAATACATTCCTATGGAAAAAAGCTAAAAGTGAACATTCTAACAACAGGATCACAAAGTGGTTAATTTGTCATGAAATGGCACATTTGGCATTCAGGATACAAAAGCTACATCACGAATAAGTGACATGCACAGAGAGAAAGTGACATGCACCTGGCCCTGGGTAATTCGAAGCCTGTGGTTGTTGCCAGGATTTTATGGCTTAAATGTATTGTTATGTTGTGTGATTCAAATGCACATTTGGGTGACTAGGCTACCGGCCTGAGCACTAGCCATAGACTGATGCATCAGCCGATTATAGTAGCCTCAGCCTAGGGGGGGTCTTTCCCAAGTCAAGTTTTTGCCAGTCCTAACGGTATTCATAATCAGGAAAAGGGTTTGCTAGTCATATAAAAAAATCACTAGTCATAAGGGGTTGGGTTTTAGGGTTAAATTTAAATTTATTACTAGCGAACCCCTTTTTCAATTTATGACTAGCGAAACCCCTTTTAATCTAGGCCCTATGACTATGCGATTTTTTCTAATGAACCTAGACCACGAACCTTATGACTAGTGATTTTTTACCCAGCCTAGCTATGCTAGTGTATTAATCCTAGATTTGTGTTCGGGTGCTTGTTTAGGCTAGTCTGCAGCAATGCTACTATACCGTACTAGCTATAGTCCCGGGCTATAGTGCATCTTCCTCAAGTCAGCGACGTCATTGAGATACTATCCATTGCCTGAATCGTTAAAAAATCCTGAGCGTTGCTGAAAGTACTGCCGACCCACTTCAGGCACACACGAAATACTTGCCTGTTTTTGTTGACGGTCACTGATTCATGGAAGCTAAATGCACTATAGGCAAAACTAGTAAGCATCATGCATCATGCCAAGGCTAGTACATTAGCCCTGGATATGAAATAATTTCGATGCACTGAGGCAGTGAGCAAACCCTATACCTGCTTCATCCCTAATATTAGCCTAGTATGCATCGATGCTACTAACAATAGCCTAGCCTTCTTAACATATTTAGTCCTGGATGGTGGTGTGGGATTGGTTTGTGACCCACTGACACAAATGACCTGACGAATTTAGTCACTTTATTTATGTACTTTATTACGTAGAATTTATCAGGTATGTTGTCCACAAAATGGCCACAAAACACACCCATGGGTGTGGCTGTTTCGTGACCCGAGTTGACACTGGGGATCCCCAATGATCGGATGAGCCGTATGCAGGGGTTCAATGACCACCCCAATTCCCACAAAAGGGGCAAAACGCGTCCACTTTTTGCTGATATCTTTTCATGATATGTCAACAAAAGTTAAAGATTATTTGACAAGAAGTCCACATTTTGTTAATACAATGGTTCAAAAAGTCAACAAGGACGCATTTTAGGGGGTTAGGTCCCACTTTTAAATTAACCAAAAACTCAACTTTTTAGAGGTTCCGCACCACGCCAAAATAATCCTTGCTATGCCAAAATAATGTTTTACTGTTTATTACTATTTTACTATATAGCACATGAAGTTCCATTCAACTTCTAATAGAATCCTACCAGGCTTTAAACTTAGAAGTTCTATCACTAAGGCTAAGTAGCATGCATTCTTTTAGAACCAAAGCTAGTCATGACCAGAGGAGCTGCCAATTGCATACACGATCAATTTATATGAATGCCTGTCCAAACTTGAGATATGCTAGTCAGCCTACTGGGCTTTTTATCTGTCCAATAATGCCCTCGAAATCCATGCATCATTCCACCATTTCTTCGTCCATCAGCAGTAGAGCAGGAGTAGGAGGCCGGAGGCTTCGTCGTTGGTAGTAAACTGCTCACCGTGATGACAAGCAGTTCCATATCCAAACGCGAACGTACAAGCACCGTCTCTTGACTTTACCATGCCTGGCAGAACGGCCATCATCAACCTTTTGATCCAGAACTTTCTCTTTAAAAATGCAGGCTACTGTTGCACGAGGATTACGTTTAAGCACAATTAGCATGGCAATTGTATTTATTTTTTTGAACCCAAATTTTCAAAAATGGCTTGATATTGCGATTTTCGGTTGAAAATTGAAGGCGAAAATGTTGCACACTAAGCCAGCAGAGCTTCATTGCTTTGTTTGCGTCTCAAAACAGCCCTTCCGGGTTCTCGAAATTCCCGGTTCGTGCATGCGTTATGCGTTTGCTCCACCGTTATTCGTCCACAGTGCTCATCCATCCGGATTTTAATCCTCCTTGCTTCACATTTCTCGCTCCGCTTACGCATGCGCTTGATGATCACAATAACCCAGGGTTTTTGTACAGTAACAGAAAACCGCCGTTTAAAGGACGCAAATCAGTCACTTACACAGCCTTTTTTTCGTAATACAAGTGGCAGTGCGGTGCCCGCTTACACATGCATGGTTTGTGTAATAAATTTGTACACAGACCGTCACGTGTATATGTTTTGTCCATATTCACCAAACCCAGGGTTTTGTAGCTTCAAAACCCCAGGTATCGTCCGAAACACAAAAACCTTGGGTTTTGTGACGTCACAAAACCCTGGGTTCGTAGAGAGACACAAAACCCAGGGTTTTGTGACGTCACACAAACCTTGGTTTTGTAATTTCAAACCCAAGGTTTCGTACAGAACCCCAAACCTTGGGTTTTGTGATGTCACATAACCCTGGTTTTTTCGGAGAGAGACACAAAACCCAGGGTTTTGTGACGTGTCACAAAACCTTGGGTTTGTAGTTTTCAAAATAACCAAGGTTCGTATTTTGTCCTTTATCCACAAACCCCGGGTTTTGTAGTGCAAAACCCAAGGTATCGTACGGAAACACAAGAACCTTTGTTTGTACTTCACAAAACCCTGTGTTTCGTACAGAAACCAAACCCGGGTTTTGTGACGTCACAAAACCCGGGTTTCGTAGAGAGACACAAAACCCCAGGGTTGTGTGACGGTCAACAAACCTTGTTTCGTATAGAGACCAAAACCCAGGTTTTGTGACGTCACAACACCTTGGGTTTTGTGATTCGAAACCCAAGGTTCGTACAGAAACCAAAACCTTGGGTTTTGGGGATGTCACCAAACCCTGGGTTTCGTAGAGAGACCAAAGCCCAGGTTTTGTGACGTCCACAAACCTTGTTTCGTAGAGAGACACACACCCAGGGTTTTGTGACGTCACAAAACCTTGGGTTTTGTAGATTCAAAACCCAAGGTTTCGTACAAAAACACAAAACCTTGGGTTTTGTGATGTCACAAACCCTGGGTTTCGTAGACATACAACAAAACCCAGGTTTTTTAAAGTACCAAAACCGCCGTGTAAAGGACCCAAATCAGTCACTTACCCTCCTTGTTTTTCATAAAGTGGCAGGTGCGTGGCCCGTCCACAAGCAGGGTTTGTGTATATATTTGTACAAACCGTCACGTTATAATTATTTTGTCCAATTATTCACAAACCCATGTTTTTGTAATTTCAAACCCAATGTTTCGTACAGAAACACAAAAACCTTGGGTTTTTGTGACGTCAAAAAACCCTGGGTTTCGTAGAGAGCACAAAACCCGGGTTTTGTGACGTCACAAACCTTGGGTTTTGTAGAATTTCAAAACCCAAGGGTTCGTACAGAAACACAAAACCTTGGGTTTGTTATTCCAAAACCCTGGGTTTCGTAGGAGACACAAACACCAGGGTTTTTTGTGACCACAAAACATTGGGTTTTGTAGTTTTAAAACCCAAGGTTTCGACAGAAACGCAAAACCTTGGGTTTTGTGATGTCACAAAACCCTGGGTTTCGTAAAAGACACAAAAAAACCCAGGGGTTTTTTACAGTAACAAAAACCGCCGGGTAAAGGACCCAATCAGGTCACTTACACAGCGTTGTTTTTTCAATAAAGTGCAGTGCGTGTGCCCGTCCACATGCATGGATTGTGTAATATATTGTCACTAAGCCGTCACGTTTTCTAATGATTTTGCCAATTATTTCACACCCACGGTTTTGTAGTTCAAAACCCAGGGTTTCATAACGAAACATAAACCTTGGTTTTGTGACGTCACAAAAACCCTGGGTTTCGTATAGAGACACAAAACCTCAGGGTTTTGTGACGTCACAAAGACCTGGGTTTCCTGTAGTTCAAAACCCAAAGGTTCGTAAGGAAACACAAAACCTTGGGTTTTGTGATGTCACAAACCCCGGGTTTCGTAGAGAGCACAAACCCAGGGTTTTGTAAGTGTAATCACAACCCTGGGTTTGCTCTGTATTTACAAAAATCAACAAAACCTAGTGTATTGTTGCAAAAACCGCCAGTTTGGCACAAAACCCTTGGTTTTGGGAACTAAACCCAGGGTTTTGTGTTCAAACCCTGGGTTTTTGCCGGCAAAACCCAGGTTTTGGACAAAACCTTGGGTTTTGTAACTCAAAACACAGTGTTTTGTAGTTCACGAAAACCCTGGGTTTTGTGAATTATTGGACAAAATACTTCCATAGCGTTTTAACAACGCCTGCATCATCAGCACATTACTCTATGGTAGTGACAATGGGCTACATACTCTAGGCATGAAGAAGAACTCAACAGCTTCCATCTGTCGCTGTATTAGACTCATTCTGGGTGTCACTTGGAAGGACATGGTGCCAATTCAGATCTCTGGCTCGAATTGGACTCCCACCATCTATACATTTTCGAGACAATGCAGACTCCGATGGCTGGGCCATGTCCGTCGAATGGAGGATTTGTCCGTCTACCGAAAGATTATCATGTATGCTGAGCTTAAATCTTCAAAGGAAATTTGGTCGACCCATGCTCCGCTACAACAGGATATTAGTAAGCGTGATATGTGTACCCTGAACGTCGACATTGGGTGCTGGGAAGCTCTGGGAGAAACTTGCTGACAATCGTCAACCTTTGGCGGAGAAGATGAAGCAACACCTTGAGCTTGGAGAACACCAGATCATCAGCCAGTTTGAAAGTCAGCGAGCTAAAAGAAAGCTGCACAGATCCTTGGATAGTCAAGCTGTGACAATCCATATATGTAGCACCTGTGCGAGACTGCCATCTCTAGGAATTGCCCTCTTCACCATCCACACGTCGCTGTTCACTAACCTTACTCAATGTGGCGCTTTATCCATAAGTCCGCTTTGCGACTGACGAGGCCATATTATATGGTATAGCTATGGATCCTATTTCCAGACTCTCGGTGGCACGTCCTACCCAAATCACACGAACACCCCCCCGGAACTGTCTAAGAAAAGTTCAAGTCAGGGTGGGGCCACAGCCAGCCATTTTTTCACTCTCTTTTTCTATAGGTTTACTGTCAACTGAAAATTTTTTTTTTTTGGTACATCCCAAAAGATTAAAATTCCTGCATTTTGTGTGTGTTTTTTTTAACGACGACAATACAATATATTGGATTATCATAAGAACAAAATTGGTATTCTTTCTGCCCGCCATTTTGTTTTTTTTGGCTTCCTTTCGAGGCCAAAATGATGCTCTAAATGTTTTGGTGGTAGCACCTCACTAAAAAGTTTAATAATGCATCTGTAAATTATGATCATAGATCTTGAACAATAAACTTATAATTATGCTGTTTATATTTAACGTTGTGGCGGTCATGTTTTAATTTTTGGTTCACGTTAATCAAACAATGGAATCTTAAGATTACCGAGACATGACACTATGCCAAGTTTTTTTTGTGCCTTTTACGACCTAAATATACCTTTCTAGGCAAAATTTGATTCAATTTGGGTATTTCGCAGGCATTTGATCTTGTTTCTTGGCTCAATTTGAGGCAAAATTAGGCCATGTAAATACGTATAGGCATCTTCCACATTACATTATAATCCGAAAATTACTTTTATGGTCATGTCTAGCTGTATAGAGCGTTCATGGTGGGCCATTTAAATTTGTAGGTATTACGGATAAACAAAATCTATTTTTTTTCCTTTGCCAAAGCCACGATCGTGCCTTGTTATCTATTAAAGGGGGAGAATTCTGTGTTTTTGTGGCGCATTTTACAACAGAAATATGCATTTTTGCCAAATCGATATTTTTGGCCGCCATTTTTGTTTTTTAAAAAAAAAAAAAAAAAAAAAAAAACTTATTTAAACAATATAGTTTATGCAACATAAAAAACTAGTGGCTATGCGGTAGGAAACTAGATTAGTTTATGACCTGGGATGTACCTGACTATTATGGGATTCCCATGGTCATCCTGGGTTCAACCTTCTACGTGATGTTTCATGTGGGAAATTTTGAAAATTGATGTTGTCAAGCGCGAAAGGTATGGGAATTTTCAGAGTCACCCTTTAGTTTAGCTGCTTTGCTCCTTGCTGCTCAACATAAAAAATTGGAGATGATTTTTATGATTTTCGCTGTGGGAATTACATGCACTTTTTGATTTCATGAATGGGACTTCCCATGCACTATTTGGTATTTCGCTATTGGGAATTTCCATGCTTTTTTAGAAGAAGGGTGTTGGAATCCCACTGTAATCTTTTGGGGTTTGGGTATATTTTTTGAATAGCCCAATTGAGCCCGTTTAGTTTTTACATTCAAATATTAGAGGTCCTATGCCTATATCGAACTGGCCGTACATTACATAAAAAGTGCTCAGAAAATTTTGACGTGCGTATGTGGGGACAAACATCCAACCATGTGGATTTGCATCATCATGGGACATACAATAGTGTATGGGTGTTGGCCATTCCTAATTTTTAATTTTAAGGGTAAAAAAAAAGGGCCAAAAATAGGTGAATCAGAGTCGAAATTCATTCCTTTCTTTATCAAATAATCTATCATAATATTTCCATTTACCCTTCAAAGAGTCATATTGAGTGAATAAAATGAGCCATTCCAATTTATAAATTTTGGGTCAAAATGGCCAAAAGGTAAAAATGGTCCAAAATAGTAAATCAGTCATATTGCCTTCTTTTCCTCAAGTGATTAATCAGAACATGTTGCGTGTACAACCCAAGGGCAACACATATTAGCGGATTGAGTGCTAGAGCCATTTCAATTTGCATATTCTGGGATCAAATTGGCCAAAAAACAAAATCAAAATTGTCCCCCCAAATCCATAAATGAGTCAAAATGAGTAAAAATGGCCTTCCTTCTCAACATCATAATGGGAATTGTAAAGTGTAGGGCAAAATGGCCAACAAGTTCAAATTTGTCCAAAATTAGGTCAAAATGGCCAAACCAGTCAAAATTTGTTCCAAAATAATAAATTAGTCATAACACTCCCTTTCCTCAAAATAGCTTAAAGGAACATCATTCATTTACTTCCCAGGAACAGTGTTAAGTAATAAAGTACTAGCCTTTCATGATCACATTTTGTGGATAAACTCTCCAAAGGGTGAAAAAAAATGTCAAAAATATGGTTAAAACCAGTCATAATTTGCATCTTTCCTAAAATAACTCAATTAATATATAAATTAGGGGAATACAATGCTATGTATTCCAATTTCCCATTTTGGAGTCCCCTTTGCAGAATCAAAATGAACTCAAGATTGGGGGGATCTCAAGATTACGGTCAATATGGTAAGAAAAATTCAACTTAACTATCATTGATAATTGTATGGAATGCAGCATAATTTCCTTACGGTTTATTGTTATCCATAAATTTACATCCCTCAGGAAATTAGGGTATTGGCTATCTATTCCAATTCTCAGATTTGATGGAATTTGGGGGAACGAACCTAAACCCGCCCCCTTTGGTAAATTAAGTCTCTATTGCGGCCTTTTGCAAAATTGTTTAATCATGCCATATTTCACATCACCAGAGTACATTCAAGTGAAATGAGTTGCCATTATAATGCACTTTCTTGGAGGGAGCAAAAGAAATCAAAGAAATCAAAATTTGTTATAATTGTTATTATAATGCCCTCCTTTACGGTTTACTCCTAGTTGCTATGCTACACGATGAAAAAAGAGTACTAAGACCTCATTCTTCTACTCTCTAAACATTTAAATATAAACGAGTGAATTTCACTCCCTAAAGGAGTGAAATTCTTGTTAACCACTCCAAAAATGAGTGGTTTGTCTTAGAAAGAGCGAAGTTCCACTCAAATTTTTAGTGCAAATCACTCCAAAAGATTTGGATTTCCACTCGTTGTGGGAGTTAAACGAAGGACAAAACAACCTTTTGGGGAGTTCAACGAAGGACAACACGAAAAGAGTGGAAATCCACTCTTTTTGTAGTGGTTTTCACCTACTGTTTGAATGTTTTTAAGTAAGCAAACTACTCATTTTTGGGATGTTACAAGAGTTTCAACTCTTTGGGGAGTGAAATTTTTCACTTCGTAATACATTTTTAAGAGTAGAGACCGTTCAAATCCTTGTCCCTTTCTTTGTTTTGCCTGCGAATCCATGCCTGCGAATCGTTATGGCCCATAGTATCAAAACTCTAACATCTCAATTGCCCCGTGTGTAACGTTCATGCAGACTATTCAAGATACCAGGCCCTAACATGTTTACAAACATTGTGTTAACTGGTCTATAAGCACCCGATGTTTATTATTTTGTTTCAGTTGGATACTATGGTCCTCCACTTTCATTGATATCAAAATACCTAGTGTGGCGTCAGATGACGTCATCAAGTCCTCGAGTCTGCAAATTGGTCCCCGAAATTTTGTATTTTTCCACAGAAAATCTATAGCCAATAAAGTAGGAAATCTATTTCATCAACGGGTTTTTCAGCCCTAAATTGGATGACAAAAATGTCTACTTTCCAGAAACAACAATTTAGAGTTAAACTTGGCATATATTTTAAAAGCACCTACATTTTCTCGGGTGGCAACCACCCCTTACTCTCCTTCTGACTCATATCCTACCACTGTGAAGGCACTATCTATCAATTTTTTAGCTAAAATGACCAAAAGGATGAGAGAATGCTTACCTAAAAGCTTTTATGAAAGCTTTGACATTGCAGTAGCCAGTTTTGAATATTTTTATTTTAAATTTTGTTAGGTTTAATCACCATCAGATGACCATTTGGTAAAGACAGACCCCCTAAATGGGAAAAGCATCACTGTTCCAATTTGGGCATATTCAGTTATGGTGTAAAATGGTCGCACAATGTCACTCTCCTACATGGTTGAGCAAAATAATTAAAAGTTCTTGTGCATTAGCCTATTTCATTATTTAATCGCTTAATCCACCACAGACAACCTGGGGCCTTGAATCCGCCCAGACAGACAGCTTGATGGATATGTTCTAGCTGTTAATAAAACCCAGGTCCACTTTAAAACAAGAGTGCAGCCCGTACCCTCATAGACCTTAGATAAATCACTGTGTATAACACATAATACGTAAGCCTTGTGAGTAGCCTAATAAATTAAAAAAAAAAAAAAATCCGTGGAAAAAATTATTACAATTTCCGATTTTGGAAAACCAGATATAGAGGAGAAATATCACTTGCATATCAAAAATTCAAGTATAACTAATTTTACATTTATGTGGGTCCTTTGTGTTCATCAGATTGCATAAATCAAAGAACATTATTTTGATGTGAATATTGATTTTATTTTTATCAATATCTAAGTTCGGCTATTCGAATGTAATAGCCCTAAGAAAATATATGTTAGCTATATTATATGTAGTTTAATAAACGCATTAAAAAGTATTTACCTGATTATAAATGTCCATTTAAACTTAACATCCGAGCTCTAGAAAAATCAACAACCCTGGCCCAAAACATCATTTCTACAATATCAATAGAATCTATATATAAATGGTCCATAGTAATGATTAAATATGGACAAATTCCCCTGTTTTATTACTTGGTTCCCATTTTAGTTGATTTTTTGAATTAAATTGGGGGAAAGTTAAAATTTTTTGTGGTCTGTTTTTTTGTTTATTAAATTTGTTTGTTCCGATTTAAGTCTTTTGTGTTCCCGTGGGATTTAAACGCATATATTCTTTTCACATACTGGGGTCAAAAAGAGACAAATGGTAAGAGTAAAGACAAAGTGACTACGTTTTCGTTATCTCACCCATTTTAATTGATTTTGATCATTTTTTTTGGAGACATTTGTCCCATTTTAGGTCCATTTTGACTCAGGCAATATATAAGTTAAATAGCTGCACCTTTTTCACCTGATGAAATGGCAAAACCCTTATATGACGTAAATTTGAAAAGAGGGCAATTATAATATATTTGGCCATTTCAACCCAAAATCGGTCAATTGAAGCCAACTAGCTTTCTATTCACTTATTATGACACCGTTTGGATGTAATGATTTGACCATTTGGAACACTTTTGACCTTATTTTGGCAATTTTTTATCTAAAAATATGAGTCACTAGAATGACAAGCCTAAGCTACTTATGACTTTTCCTTGAGATGTAACGTCAAATGTTTCCTTGAAAATGTTTGTGAAACGAGATATGGGGACTGAGGTCACTCCAATTTTGGCCATTTACCCGCAAATTCTAAATCGGAATGGCTTCCGTTTATCCACTTAAATATATGACTCTTTTGAAGGTGAATGGACATGGTCTAATATTAATTTTTAGAAATGAATGTAGTGTGTCTACTGATTTACCTACTTTTTGGACGTTTTGACCCTTTTTTTTGTCTTTTGACCCCAAAGTTTATAAAATTGGGATGGCTTCCATTATATTCACTTAAATGGGACTCCTTTGAATGTAAATGACATGTTCTGACATATTATTTAAGAAAGGAATGCATTTCGACTGATTTTGGGGGAATTTTGGGGAAATTTGACAAATTCTTGTCCTTTCGTACTCCAAAATCGATTACCGGCTAGCAGTCTACTTACCGTGTTCACTTAATTAAATTCCGCGGGATGTAAACGCATATATTCTTTCGACCTACTGTGGCAAAAAGAAGACATATGTAAGAGTAAGACAAGTGATACGTTTCGTTATCTCACCCATTTTAATTGATTTTGATCATTTTTTTGGATGAATTTTGTCCCATTTATTCCATTTTGACTCGGAAATCTATAAGTTAACTAGCTAGCACTCTTTTCACCTGATGAAAAGGCAAAACTCTTATATTACCTATAATTTGAAAAGATGGCATTATAATATACCGGTATTTGGCCCTTTCAACCCAAAATCGGTCAATTAGCCAACTAGCTTTCTATTCACAACCTTTGGATGTAAGTGAATTTGACCATTTTGGACAATTTTGACCTTATTTTGGTCATTTTTATCTAACAATATGAGCACTAGAATACAAGCATCTTAAAGCTAACTTATTGAGTTTTCTGAGATAACGGCAAATTTTTCCTTGAAAATGTTTGATGAAACTAGATATTGGGACTGAGGTACTCCAATTTTGGCCAATTTTACCCCACAATCTATAAATCGGAATGGCTTCCGTTTTGTAATCCACTTAATATGACTCTTTTGAAGGTGAATGGACATGGTCTAATCAATTATTGTAAGAAATGGAATGTATTTCTACTGATTTACCTACTTTGGACATTTTTGACCCTTTTTATCATTTTGACCCCAACAGTTTATTAATTGGAATGGCGTCCATTATATTCAACTTAAATGGGACTTCCTTGGAAGGTAAATGGACATGTTAGACATTTATTTTAAGAAGGAATGCACTTTCGACTGATTTTGGGGAATTTGGGGAAATTTTAAAAATTTCTTGTACCATTCACTCCAAAATCTATGTGGCTGCAGTCTATTTACCATGTTTACTGAATTATATCCCGTGGGATGTAAACGCATATCTTTCTTTCCAACTGTGCCAAAAAAGAAGACCTAATGTAAGAGTAAGACAAAGTGATACGTTTCGTTTTCTCACCCATTTTAATTGATTGTGATCAGTTTTTTTGGATGAATTTTGTCCCCATTATCCATTTTTGACTCGGGAAATCTTAAGTTAAATAGATAGCACTCTTTACCTGATGAAAAGCAACAACACTTATATGGACCTATAATTGGAAAGATGGCATTATAATTATACCGGTATTTGTCCATTCAACCAAAATCTGTCAATGGAAGCCAACATAGCTTTTATTCACTTATTTGACACCTTTGGATGTAAGTGATTGACCATTTTGGAAACATTTGACCTTATTTTGGTCATTTATCTAACAATATGAGCCTAGAATGACAAGCACTAAAGCTTACTATTGACGTTTGCTTGAGATGTAAACGGCAAATGTTTCCTTGAAAATGTTTGTGAAACTAGGATTATTGGGACTGAGGTACTCCAAGTTTGGCCAATTTTACCCCAAAATCTATAAATAGGAATGGCTTCCGTTTATTCCCCTTAATATGACCTTTGTGATGGTGAATGGACATGGTCTAAAATCAAGTATTTTAAGAAATGAATTGTATTCGACTGATTTACATTGTTCTGGAAAATTTTGACCCTTTTTTAGTCATTTGACCCCAAAATTTATAAATTGGAATGGCTTCCATTTATTCACTTAAAGGGGACTTCCTTGAAGGTAAATGGAACATGTTCTGACATATTATTTTAAGAAAGGAATGCATTTCGATTGATTACCTATTTTTAGGCCAATTTGAACTTTTGGCCATTTTGACCCCAAATTTAAAAATATGAAATGGCTTCCATTTTATCCACTTAATATGACTCCATTTGAAGGTAAATGTACATGTTTCTGATAGATTTATTTAACAAACACAGGAATGGCATTCGCGATTCGACTGATATCTGCCTATTTTCTTTTATGACAATTTTGACCTTTTTGGCATTGTTTTAACCCTAACATAAAAATGTAGAAAGGCAACACGCCATGCGTTAATGTACATCCCATGGTGGTATGAATCCAATAGGTTACTTTGTAGCAAACAACGCCGTCAAGATTCATATTTTGCGTCCTTGGGCCGGCCGTCTAACTATATCCGACCCATTACCCCCTCCGCGTTTTTTTTTCAAAACCCACGAAGCATGACCAACCATTTTAATATAGAATGTGCCACCATGCACATAGTTGACAAAGTTCATATCAAGGTACTGATTTGAATTACTATGAATATGATGTGACCCTTTCGCGGCGATACGAAACGATAAATAGAATTATGTGTTACCTTTTATACGAGACAAATTTCAAAACTGAAAGAGCAATGTGCGGTGACAAGGGTTTATGTGATATAACTGTATAATTTGTGTCGCATAAGACCACCAATTTGTGAAGGCAACGTTCAGGGTCTTTTATATTTTAATCATGACATGTGACGACACATAACAAAACTGTAAATATAGATTGTCGCCAAATATTTGACAAAGAAAGATTGTTTTAATTTCGATATTTCAATGTGAACGTATGGGACGTCTAATAGCGACACTGTGGGGATTTTTTTTTCAAGCTAAAGGAGAACCCGTACCAACGAATAATATGTAGAGTATATTCCGATTTCGATATTTCAATGTGAACCGTATGTACGTCTTTTCCCGAAATGTAAATAATAGGCCCTACACCTGTGGTGGCTTTTTTTTTCCAGCTTAAAGGAAGAACCCGACAACGAAAAAATATTGAGTATAATGCCATAACTAATTATTGACCACATATCGCGTGGTTTCATAGAAAAACGGAAGTTATTTTAACAATAAAATGACTTAAAAAAAGACATTCTTACAAGAGAGACTTCAGTGGGTTTTACTAAAAAACCCTCTTACAAAAGCACTGTTTTCTACTTTTTAAAGAAAAAATGCACTATTTCAAAACTATATAGGAACTAATTTCAAACCTATATAGTTTTGAGATTTTATCTTGAAAACCACACTTTTTTAGACATTTTTAAGATGTTTGCATTTTTTTTCATTTTTTTCGATTTTTACTCACTTTCTTAGCCAAGATGATTGCACCGCCGGCCTATAAAGTTACTAAACTCGGAACATCCTCTTTTCTACTATTTTACGGCATAAACCCCTCAATACTAGAATTACAGTTTATTCGTTATAGAACAATTCGTAACGTAGTATACTACGGAGAAAAACCACTTAATGTCACTCTAAAAACCCAACCTAACGTCAAAAAACCCTCCTAATGTCACTCTAGTACGTACAAAAAAAAACACTTAATATCACTCTTGTACCCCGGGACAGAAATAAAGGAGATCAAACGCCCAAAAATGCAGTATGTTCGGCCACTCAACACGACGACAATAAATTTATTGAATAAAACGGAAAAATGCAAATAAAATAAGATTTTAAGGAAGTCCAGCCTTTAACACCAAATTTGAAACTGTAAAAACTCTTGGACTCGATGAATTATCGTTATGGTCGAATTTCCTTATGTAGGGAAACCTAGAGAAAAGGAGTTAAGTTAATACATAAAAATTAATATAAGAGGAACCCAAGTAAGATTACCCCTAAGTCAAAAAATCCCCAGCAATAATTTTTTGCGGGACCCTTTAAGAATGACAATTTTGGAATTCCACAGAAAAATGCAACTTACACCTGGAGTGAGCCTACCCCCCTAGGATTTTCCGCAGTAAAGTCCTATGGACTAAGTTGAATAGCATAAATATGTCTGGCAAGTAAAATGTGCTGAATCCTTTTAACACTGAAAATTATTACAGAAGATTACTGGGTGAAGTTCCCAGTATTCTCCCAGGAGGGGATCCTGAAAAGGATACAATGATGATAATATAAATTTGAAGATTTTGAAGCATTTTACGATTCAAAATATGTAATTTTCACAGTAATAATCCCTGGCCTCCAAAACCTAGAAAATATTTATTGAAACTAATAAATAACTGTTTAAGACATGTCCTTAAATAAAAAATTTACACACATAGTACCACAAATGCCAATGTACTGAATTGAAGTTGGCCTAACACAATGATCAAAAAAGACTCGCATTACAATGACTGTAGTTGAAGGTTAACAATCAATCTTGATGCCTGTGGAAGTTCAAGCAAGAGTAAAGTACATACAACCCGCTTAACTATAAAAGCATGTTGAACCTACACTAAGAGCTAAAGACATATTACCCTTAAGGTTGCATTAAAAGCAATTAACTTGACTTAACTAATAAAAACATTAAAGCAAGGAAATCACAAATTCGTCAAAGATTGGGGGGGAAAAAAAAAATGAATAAAACAAAAAACAAAGACAAACCGACAAAAATCCACATGAAAATGCAAAAGACTACAGCAAAAATTACCGCCAATTAACCTCATTATCAAAATAAAGAAAAAACAAGAAGTTAATGCTGATAAACAAGAGTGATCTTACCTATACGAAAGCACTCCCCTTCCACACACAATTCTTGTAAATTTGCCTGGACGTAGCACCCTAACCTTATTTACAAGCATGAAAGTTTCAACGTTAAAGGATATTGGATTTGTACAAAAGGGTAAATTATGAAAATAGGGAGCGGCGGATGGGAATAATTTGCCGTCCGTGTTGAATGGAGGCCGACAGAAGAGTGACAAATGGCGAGCCGATACGGCGCCCGGCCAGTGCAACAAAGAGTTCTCAATGGTGAAAAAACCAAACAGCGATGCATGGCCAATTGAAGCAGCGTATCACTTAGCCATGGAGACGAGTACACAACAGTTCAGCAACATGGAATTGTGGCCTTATTTCTGCAAGGGGGTAAAGTTGTTTTTCTCATACCGCAGTTTGCGGCAACAAAACTTTCTTCGACATCTAGTCTGACCCTGCGCTATTTAAAAACGTGGCTATGTGTTTATTTAATACGGCCGGCACGTTTGTGTCATACATGCCACCGGAAATACACATTATGAAAGCGTCACTGGTGAATGTGTATGACGTTACTGTGTCGTCCGTATCGCATAACACGTATCAGGATCTCCCACATCAGGCACTAGCGCGAATTTCCAATAGCGCATGGTCAGAACAAATCTTTTTATTGCGTTGTTGTGGTTATTTATAAATTCCGTTTAATCCATGAAACCACTCGATCGATATGGGTTCAATAATTATTTTATAGCATATATTATATATTTTATTCTTATTACAAGGTTCTCCTTTAAAAGATGCATTGAAAGGGACAAGGTATGGATGAAATCAAAATAACTCAAACTCAATGCAACAAAAACCGTGTTTTTTCAATGCTGGTCAAGAACACATTGAAACCACATTGGCCGAATATTCCTGAAACTACGCATAACACATCAGAACAGTGCGAATCTGAGTGACTCTACCAGGACAATGTCAAATCATTGTTCAACTCTGTCTGTCGCTTTGCTTACTTCATTCAGGAACAGGAGGGATCCGGAAACACAAGAGACAATGAAACTTGGGTGACCATCTGTTAGATCACGCAATAAACCGCACCCCTTCGTAATGGCATTCATCTAAGGACAATTTATAAACTACCAAAAATAATAACCTGTCTACGCGGCTGATTTTCAAAGCACGTCACCTTGAACATACAACCCCCTCATCAATGAATTGCACTGGGTTACCTTATCAAGGCCGTAGCCAGGGGGGTGCGGGGGGTGCGACGCACCCCCCCAAAGACAAAGTCCGCTTTTATGATGTTGAAGGTCCGGCTTGCCATGTTTAAGGTCCATGTTGTCAATTAAAAGTTTGTCTTAAGGGTTTGTGGTGCTGGTTTGAATGATAAGCAGCTGTTAATTGCATTACGATTGTCGTTGTTTACTATCTGTTGTTTTCTCAACGCGTGCGACGAATTCTTTTAATCTTCTCTCCCCCCCCCCCCCCCCCCCCCCCCCCACCCCCCCCCCCCCCCCCACCCTCTCTCTCTCAGAAATTGGAGACTATGGTGAAAAATTTTGGTCCAATCGGCGAGTCGGGCGAGCCGACAAACTTTTTTTTTTTGGTACGAAAAAGGGTCCGCTTCTGGCAACTCCGCACCCCCAACCCCCCCAGCGGAAATTCCTGGTACTGGCCTGCCTGTAAGGAAAGATCACCATAAAAATATTCCTTTACTTTTGTAAATCAACTCAATGACCTAGTCACCTGCTTATCGAACGAATCTCCGCCATTTGTTTAGACAATTCCATTGGCACTACATAACTCCATATCTCCACTCCCACAAGGATAGTACCAGACTTACACTGCGCAGGTGAGAAAGCCTTTGCCAAAAAGTGCACCCCAGTTTGGAAACCCCCCCCCCCCCCCCCCCCCCCCCCCCCCCCCCCCCCCCCCAACCACCCCCCCCCCCCCCCCCCCCCCCCCCCCCCCCCCCCCCCCCCCCCCCCCCCCCCCCCCCCCCCCCCCCCCCCCCCCCCCCTCACTTGCCTCAATCATTAATCCACTCTAGAGCATTCAATTTTTTAAGCTACAACCTCAAAACATATGTGTATCTTAATGTATAATTTCACTCTTATCCCTGTTATTTAATATCATGCGGTGGCAGCCGCATGATATCTGCCTTCTCCTCGATTTCTTTATATCCTGCGGTGCAGCCGCATGACTGGTGCTTCTCTCGATTTCCTTTCTTTCTATCTTCTTTCTTTCTTTGTACCAACAAAACCCCGGGAACAAAACAAACAGCCCACCTCTTCAAATGCTACTTAGTGCCAACGCTGGGCCGATATTTAACCAAAATTGTCAGAAGAACCACTGACCCAAGTTACACATGGGTTAAATATTTTGACCTTTGACCTCTCGTAGGGGTCAATAGAGGTCAAACTAAAAATCTTTTGAGGCCTACTTCTTCTACAGATTAGTTGCGCTACATACGAAATCCACGGAGCAGCGCCCCCCCCCCCACCCCCCCCCCCCCCCTCTTTGGTCAGTGTCTACAGCTTGTACACGAATATATCGGAACTCATTAACATCAAAATGGCGACATTTATCTATTATATGCAAAATTGCTATATCTCAAAAATCGTACAACCTGGATAGGTGATGTCGCGCCAATTTGCGGTAATGTCGAGACAATCACGTGACAGAAGATTGGCCATAGGGTCACGTGCAAGATTGCAAATAGCTAATTAATTGCAAAAACGCTATACCTCATTACCCAAAGTAGATATTTAGGTCAAATTGTTCACAAGAAACACTGGAAAAGGCTCTATTCCTTATGTGCACTTTTGGAATCAAAAGGTCAAATGGGGTCATCTAGGGGTCACTATAAAAGAAGCCTAATTGACCTAAATATCCTATGTCATCTTGTAGGCATCAATGAAAGTGAAAAAGAGTCCACGGTGACCTCGCTCTGTGAGCCATCGTTAAGGGGTCAAAGTCAAAATACACAAAGATCAAAGTTGCTTTATATTGCTAGAATACCTATGTCTTCTTGTTGTGCTCAAGTTCCCACTCACGACGATGAAATATAGTCTACATGGTAATTGTGTAACCAACTGCCCATCTGGGAAACTTGATTATTGATGATACCAATGTCATTGCAAGTCTTTGTCTACTTCCATCAACCTGACGGCATAGTTCCTGGGGTCGTCTAGTTTTTATATGATGTTTACTTAGATTAAGTTTAATATTTGTATGCTAAGTTATAAGTTTAACTCTTCAAAGTGAAATGAATCATAAATCATTGCTACATCTTTGGACCTGTAACAATGATTGTGGGTCAAAGGTCACCTGGACATGCACGTAGACCGCATGATATAACCCTTGCTTTCTAAAGCACAATCGATGCCTAGTTCTTCTTTCTTCTTTGTTTGTACCTCGCTCCGACCTCGCAAAAAATGCTACTAGTGCCACGCTTGGTCAGCTTGTAACTAGAATTTGGCCACCAGAACCCCTGACCCAAGGTCCCTATAGGGGGTTCCAGTTTTGACCATAGGGGTCAAGTAGGGTCAATAGCGGCCACTGTCGCGCTAACACCCCTTTCCCTACTTCTCCACGTTCGCATGTGCTATCGTGCCATTTTTGTCACAGTGATCGCCAGATGCCTGGCCGGGGGCGGTGGATGGATTGTTCACGATTTTTGAATCCAAAGTCATTTAGGGGCTAAAAGGGGCAGTCTCTCTTATCCCTCTTAATATTTCAAAATGTGCTACTAGTGTTTACACAGTTTGGCTTGGTCTGAACCATACTCTGTCAGAATAACCCGTGACCCAAGTACCAATACAGGGTGTTCACAGATTTGGGGTCAAAGGTCACACAGGGTCATTACAGGTCAGTCGCTCTTACCCTCCTTTTTGCTGTTTCGTGCCACAAACCAATTGCTATAATCACTAGACCTGGTGAGAAGAATGCGGACCCAAGGCCCATATTTGGTGGCAGCAATTTTAATAATATCTCAGGGGTCAACCAGGGGCAATCTCTCTAACCCCTCAATTCAACATGCAGCTTCGGTACCAATCCCGCTACCGGCGCGCCCAGCCCTATTCGTTTCAAGCAACTCGCCCAAGTACAAACTCGCCATTATACTGGTACCAACTCGCCAGGTACCAATTCGCCCCACATATATAAACAAGCCCAGGTAGTCCAACTCGCCCAACGTATATCGTTTACAAACTGGCCCCAGGTCATTATCTAGCCGTGTGCGAATCACGGATGGTCCCCCCCCCCTTGTTTCGTGCATTTCTTTCTCCTCATTTCCTGTTGGCCACGAACTCCAGGTGGCAGGTGATCGGTTTTTGTAATACTTAAATAACCCCATTAACGGACTAAAGCGCACACATACCATAAGCTTCTTGATTGATGAGGTTACCTGGTCGGCCCCTACTATCTTCTAACGTTTGTTATGATCCCGTGACCCCATGCATATGAAGCAGCTTCAGACTCCTAACAAATTTGTGCTCGGGCATGGGGTTTAACGTCATTGAACCCACGGCTAGTTTCGTGCTCTTCGAGCACATTTGGCCTCTAGTTCTTCCTTGCTTTGTACCTGGCGTCAAAATTCACTCGAACCAAATACTTGTCCGATTGCAGCAAAATTTGGACTGAAGAACCACTGACCCAAGGCGCCTATGGGGTGTACACAGAGTGTTTCAAGGTTCACATGGACCGATTAAAGGGGCATTCGTCGGAACTCTATAAAATCCTCCTTCTGCCATAGAATAAACGCTATTACACCAGATGTTGTCAGAAGAACTATTGACCCAAGCGACCTATGGAGTGTACGAGATTGGGGTCAAATGTCACGTGGACCGATTAAAGTGCTTCGTCGGAACTCTTTAAATTCCTTCTTGTCCCAAATAAGTGATATGGCCACCAGATGTTGGCAGAAGAACCACCGACTCGGGGTCCTTTTGGGGTGGTACACAGATTTGGGTCAAAGGTCACGTGGTCCGATTAAATGGCATTTCGTCGGAACTTATAAATCTTCCTCTGACACGGAATAAATGCTATGACCACCAGATGTTGTCAGAAGAAACCACTGACCAAGGCCCTTATTGGGTGTACCCAGATTGGGGTCAAGATCATGTGGGCCGATAAAGGGGCATTCGTACAGAACTCTATAAAAACCCTTCATCCTGCCACAGAATAAACGCTATGACACCCAGATATTGTCAGAAACTCGCGCAAGACGCCTATGGGGTGTACACAGATTTGGGTCAAAGATCATGTGGGCCGATTAAAAGGGAATTCGTCGGACTCTAACAACATCCTTCTTCTGCCACAGAATAAACTCTATTCCAACCAATGTTTTCAGAATAACCACTGACCCAAGGCCCTTATGGGGTGACACGTGTGGCGATTAAAGGGGCTTCGCCGGACTTGTCTATAAAATCCTTCTTCTCCATAAAAATACGTGTTACGGGGCCACCAGATCCTGTCAGAAGAACCACCGCCCAAGACCCTTATTGGTTGTACACAGTTGTCGGCTTCAAAGGTCACGTGATCCGATTAAAGGGGCTTCTTTGAAAATCTATAAATTCCTTAATTCTATAAATTCCTATAATCACTAGACTTGGTCAGAAGAAAACACTACCCCTAAGGCCCGTATGTGCCGTACATAGCTTGGTTTCAAAGGTCGTCAGTGGTCCGCAAATTGCCACCGCAATGATAGACTCGTGCTTGCTAAAGCACAATCGATGCCTAGTTATTTTTCTTTTCTGCTATGCTGACTGTTTCAGCGCTTTGTTCCAGTAACGTTAAACGCTATATAAAGTCCTATGTTATGTTACAGGTTGAAAACTGTTAAATGAACGATGTGTACAGCTTGAGAATTGACGATGTTATTTACTCTTGAATGTGAAATATGCTTGATTGTTCGTTTTTTTTTGTCAACAAAATGTTCCTTTTGGCTCTTCAAACTTACAGCTTACAAATGCATTTATTCCTCGAGAAGCACACAAACATCGCTTGATTATAATCATTAACCATGAAAAAATAAGGGTGGGTGACCCGATCATGGTCCCTTTTCACTGTTTTCTCCATCACGTGGAGGCTTGATGTTGTAATTTGGGCTTTTTGTAAGGGTTTTTACAATTCCTATGCTATGCTCTATTGGCTATACCACCACCGTTATCGTTGTAATTATCTGCCAAAATAAATCTGAAAATCTGAAATTTGAAATATGGTCCTAGACACCAATGGCAGCGCTTTGCATATACCATTTTTGCATGTCTAAGCTTCCCTGTATTTACAAAAAATCATTCACGAAGTAGGCCTACCATTGTGAACAGCATCAACCAAAAGCATTATCTTGTCACTTCGCGCCAGAAAATAACGAGACTTCCTAAGCGTATGCTATAAGTCTTGTTCTGTAAAGAAGTAAAAATTTGAAATGACTGCTCTACTATTGAGTATGTGGATTTCGGTGAGGGATTGCTCACTAAATCCCCCTATTTTAATGATTTCGCACACATTCTCATTTTTGGTACACCCTATGCGGGCGGTTTATGATGAATGTATATAACCCAGTTACCCAGGATCATACACTTGATTGGCAAGGCTTGTTACCTCTGTATGGCACAGCAAATAAACCTCAACTTATTTATTCCAAGTTAGCCTATACTGATATCCCCGTAGTTTGCTGTTGCGGTAGGCACAGGAACGTCATTTACATCCTTACATTATCGCTAGCAGCAAATGTTTATCTGAATGGGGGAGATTAAAATAAACTATTCAAAACCAAAAGAGTGACCAAATATTTTATTGTTAAAAGGAAGGCTAGCCAACAACTCATTTTCGAAAATAGAGATTTGAAGTTGAAATCGATGCTCTTCTGGTTACCACGGTAAAAGACTCTGTATTAATTTGTATATATCGTGAAATGTGTTCTACGTGAACGTGTAATTTATTAGCGATCACTTTAACCTTGTTTTGTAGAATCACATTAATCAATAAAAATACATAAATTCAGATTATCATTTTACAAGAGACCAGTATGTTATTTTGAACAAAAATCGTCTTACTGAAAGTAACTGTATTTTATCTCTCGGTGTATGCAGAACTGAAACAATACATTAACATTGACAAAGATAATGAACCAAAATATTCATTTAGTGGGACGAGTTGAGATTACCTGGATGAATATACAGGCTGTCCCCAAAAAAATGTTAACAATCGTTTGGTATACTCTTCAAGCCAACAAATAAGCTTTTATTTTCAGTTTATTTCATTCCAATCCGATATGTAAAACAAAAGATATGCTTCGTCAAAAAGGAAAGTGGAAAATCAGATTGCATTGCATTTTGTAAGATCGCGGGAAACATGATTTTGTAACATACTCAAAATTGGAAGTTATTGATTGAGCATTGATTCTAATGAAGACATTTGAAATACATTATGGTCAATAAGTGTGAACATTGTCTTTATGATCAGCAATACTTTGGTGTTTTTTTTTTCTGAAATACTAAATAGTGAGTTCACTTTCATTAGAAGACTTAGTCTTATCAAATCTCTCAAATTACACAGAATGCTAAAACCAAACCAAACCAATACTTAGACGCTTCAATAATTGAATTCGCTCTGACGAAAAACAACAACGAGATCATTATCATTTCTATGGGTGTCAACCTTCGTAACTTCCATTGTGCAGCCAAATAAAACAACGCGCGATTTCGGATCATCGGGGGGGATTTTTCCATTGCTCTTCATTTCGCAATCTTTATATTGTTCTTTGATAATGGTCTTAAACAATATAAACCACTTTTCAAATTTAGCAACAATCTTTATCTTGTTTGAATATTGCTTTGTAAAACGTCGCTGACATTGAGCCTCGGGTACTCAAATGTCACGCGTATGGATAAGTTTCTGTTTCTTTTTTGTTGGTTTGTGTTTGTTTTTATTTGTAGATACAACGATCCATTTGAAAGAATTTGAATCGATTGGAGGGAGTGAGGAAGTTCACAATCATTAAATACCCATTTTAACATGACTTTTGACTTTCCCCACTCTAAACAATTTTACATGCAGCAAATTTAAATTTAAGATTTAAATTATCTAAATTAATTCCACCACCATATCATACTCAAATTAGTTAGTCTATATCGTGTAAAAAGATGTTCAAACTTAGATTGCAAGATGTAATCAAAATTGTATATAAGGGGCAGATGAGAAAATTAATCAAAATTTCTCGAAAAAATAAGTTTTTTATTATTATGTATATGTTACGTTAAGAGCAATTTGTTACTCCTCCAGAAGGACTCTGATGCCGCCAATGACGTATATCATCTAACGTCCCTAGAGGAAAACCTGACGACCCTCAATTTCTGACCGTGCTCTCCCATATTTAAACTGTAATTACGACTGGTGTTGTCCCATCCTTACTCAAACAAGAAATATGTAACGCAATATTTTAAAGCTGGTAATAACATGATTTTGAAAACTATAGACCTATTTCATTCTCCCGTCAATTCAAACTCTTGGAAAAGTGTTTAAACACGGATTTTTAACTTTATAAATCATCACAACATTCTCACACCTCACCAATTTGGATTTAGGCCCCAAACGATCAACTAATATGGCAATACGATTCTTGATTGTAACATTGCTAGTAACCTCGATCAGAAACTTCACCTGTTGGTATCTTCCTAGACTTTATGCAAGGCCTTCGAGTACCATCATCACGATATACTCTCACTAAATTATCTAAATATGGTATCAGGGTTCTTGCTAATGATGGCTACGAAGCTACCTCTCTGGTAGGCAGCAACGGTACTATTAATAATACCCATTTCAGACCCAGTAATGTCACATGTGGAGTTCCACAAGGCCTCGATCTGGGTCCCCTTATTTTATTCTTTTGTGTAGAAATGACCTCCCTTGATCCCTAATATACCTTGTTTTGTTGCTGATGACACCAACATTTCATCACCACAACCCGAAAAAGTTAGAAGAACAGTTAACAACGAGCTTTTGCACATATCAAACTGGTTCAAATTAAATAAACTTCGCTGAATATTAAAAAAAAACAAACTATATAATTTTTAAAAATAAAAAAGTAACAAACCCAATATAAACTAGGACATTAAAATCGATGGTACACCAATACAACAAGTTGACACCACTAAATATTTAGGTGTTCTTCATCGATCACTACACAAACATATTTCTAAAATTATATCTAAACTCAATGGTGTAATCCGCAAAGTTCGTCCTTTCTACACATGAATCCCTCCATATTCTCTATTAACTCACTGTTTACATATTTATTTACGGTCAATGATATTGGGCTGAGCCGTAAAAACAACCTAGCCTCGATCTCTGTCTTGCTTCAAAAACGAGTTTATCAGCTATGTACCAACTCCCTTGGCTAGCACACACTGACCCTCTATTTTCTACTATAAAGACCCTAAAAATACACGATTTTACAAATTCCAGCTTGCTATCTTCATGTATCAGCATCATAACAACTTACCAAACAATTCATTGATGAAACATTTTTAATACGGCCTACCCAGTTCATGACTATGAAACTAGGAATGTTAACATCCATTCATTAAACCTACTAAAAACCGTGCTTGCGGTAACCGTCGGCATCACATGGCCCATTACTTTGGAACAAATTCTACTCATCAAAATATCACCCTCTATTGTCTTTATTTTAAAACAAAGATGAAGAACTATTTTATTGCGTTATTCTTCTTAATTCTTAATATGGTAACTGTATCATTTTGTTTACGATTCGCGTTAATTTTTGTATGTCGGATTACGTCAATGTCCTGTTTTGTCTGTACCTGTTTCTGTCCGTCTGTTTCGGTTTTTTTTTTTTAATTAGTCGTATCCTTGGTTTTGTTATATTTTTGTTCTTATTAGTTTGTTTTTTATGTAAATTTTAGAGGTCACTACACCCTCACGCTCTGCGGTTAGTAGTGACCTCGTCAACCGCACTTCATACTGATCTGATTTACATAAATTGATTTGTTTTACATTCATTGCAAATTATATATTTTTTGAGTGGTATAAATATATTGTTATATTATTATCTATAACCGGTAATTTGTTATTCTGTATTATTACTTCTCTTGTCTAATATAATTACTGTTTCATTTTTTGCGGTTTTTTTAAAAAAAATAAAAAAAATAAAAAAAATAAATCTGTAAAATTAAACAAAATTCCGTCCGTCATGGTCATAAATTCCGAAAAGTATTTTTCTCCAAAATAACATTTATTCTAAATTAAATAAATTAATTTCTGTCAGTATCCATGAATTTAAGAAGAATAGGTCACTAACACCCCACGCTCTGCGTTTAGTAGTGACCTCGTCATCATCCAATCCTACTGATCTGATTACCTGAATGATTTGTTTTACCTTAATTGCAATTAATATATTTGAAGTGGTATAAATATCAATTGTTATATTATTATGTATAACCGGTAATTTGTTTTTGTATTATCACTTTTCAAAATAATTACTGTTATAATTTTGCAACGGATTATTGTTTTATTGACAAATAAAATCTGCAATCGGTATTTTTCATGTTATAATCTAGGATCACTTTTCGGCTTATTCAGGCAGGTCCGCTCCGTCATTTTTTAAAAAAAGCATTTTTTAAAGCATAAAGGGACACTTTAATTATCCTTGTAGACTAGGCCCTGTATTTGACATGCTTTCTTCACACTTAGGCTACGGGAAGGAACCGAGAAAATACCTGACCAACCCGCAGGCCAAGCGTGGCGAGTATGGCATAACCCCTTAGTTGTGACCGATACAATACCACGTCCTCGTCCCCCAGCCTGGAGTACCTGACCAATCAGCGGGGGGTGTTAGATGTAATAATATTAAGATATGCTTCCCCCCTGGCCTCCCATGTTGGGCTCAGACCTCTCTGGGTCCGGACAGGCCTGCCATTGACAATTGAACTCTTCCTATAACTCCAGAACTCTCTCTCTCTCTCTCTCTACAGACGACCGAATTTTTGGAAATGGAGGAATAACTGAACGGATCAAGTTTTGACATCGTTGGAATTAGTGAAGTAAGGCAAAACGGAGAAGGATGCATCACCGTTAACATCCTTTAACAAGTGGTCACAATCTCTTCTTCAAGGGAAGCAACACCTGTCACAAAGGAGTGGGTGTCATATCCACCACAGTAAGCAGAATGTCGAGTTTCCAAAGGATTTCAGAAAGGGTGGCTCATCTAACTGTCAATATCAACTGCCACAAGTACTATCTAAATATAATCCAAGCTTTACTTACCACAAGCCAGCAGCGCTGATTGTAAGTAGATGCTTTGTATGAGGAAATAGACAAACTAGTCAACAGTAGCATAACCACTACATTCATAATGGGCTAATTCAACGCAAAGGTTGGAGTGGGTAATCAAGGAGAGTCATGCACATGAACTTTGGGCTCGGAGTGCGGAATAGCAGAGGAGATCTCCATCAATTTGCAGAAAGACATCGATTGGAAATCATCCATGAACACATTCTACAAAATCTCCCACAGGCGATGGACATGAATCTCCCCCAACGGAGTCACAAAGAATGAAATCGATTACATCCTTAATGATAACCCCACACTTTCTCATAAAAAAAAGATGTATCATTTACATTA